>SRPU01000084.1:0-35825 GCA_018360185.1 Claviceps lovelessii
CTTTATAAATATATATAAATTATATAGAGAGAGTTTTTTAATTATTAGGGAAAGCTTTTAATATTAATACCTAATAGTATTATAACTATAAGTAGGTATTAAAGAATATTTAAGGATATTATATATTAAGTTTCTTAAGCTAATTTATTATACTTTTAGTTTTTTTTTAAGGGGTAGCTTAGTACTAAAGAAGTAGGGCTTCCTTAGTATTTTACTAAGAATATATAATTATAAAGGTTTTAATATTCTTATAAAGCTTAGAAGTAACTTCTTTTTTAAGTATTTAGTACTATTTATTATTAAAAAGGCTAAAAGTATATATTTTTACCTTAAAGTCCTTTAAGAAATTTATAATATCTTTTTTAATAAACTAATTAATATAATAGTTACTTTAAAGGGATATAAAAATACTTTATTTACTAAGGGTTTCTCTAAAAAGCTTAGTAAAGGTTTTTAAATTAATACCCCTAATAAAACTAATAAAATTAAATATATTAATAAGAAAGGGGTTTTCTTTAAAAATAAGATTAAGTATTAGTTATTTTATATTAATTTAGTTAAAGAAAAAAGAAAAGGCTATTAAAATTAGTTTAAGTTATTTCTTAGAACTAATATTATTAAATATAGATATAAAAGTTAAGTGGATTAATTAATTAAAAGGTTTTCTTTTTTTATAAATAGTTTATTTACTATAAAATAAATTATATTATTATTTAATAAATTTAATTAAGCTATCTTTCCCTATAATACTATACGCTAAGACTAGAATTCTAATAAAGGAATTTTAGGTTATAAGAAGGAAAATACTTATAACTAATATAATAATATAGAATTTAATTAAATTAAATATAATTAGATAATTTATAGCCTTCTTTACTTTAAGGAGAGGGGTAATAGCATTCTAAGTAGGTTCTAATAAATTCTCCCTTTTTCTTAATATATTAGTATTATATCTTTATATACTAAGGGTTATTAACTTAGATTCTATTAGGTGTAATTTAAAGGGAGTTTCTTTTTTATACTAATTAAGTTTTATAATATTTTAATGCTTCTAATTAAATAATTTAGATACACTATAGTAGTTTTTCTATAGTTAATTATTTTAGTTTTATAAGTTTAATTAATTATAATAAGGTCTAGCTTTAAATTAAGGTCTTTAATTATACTTTATTATTCCTAATAATGCAATAGATTTATAAAGACTAAAAAATATATTCTACCTAGGCAAAATTACTATTTATAATAGGGAGAAAACAAATATAATACTAAAAGGAGTAGTATACTTATAAATATAATAAAGCTCCCTATTATATTCTAAATTATAATAGTAGTAAGTGGGCACTTAGAAAAGGAAAACCTATATAAGAAAAGTTATAAATAGTTAGAATTCTTTTTAATTAAATAGTTTAGGTTATTAAAAGGTTAAAAATAGTAAAGAATTTATAATAAAATATAGAATATCTTTAACACAGTAGCAACCATAGCTAGGTTATTAGAACATTATAGCTATAGGTGCTTTTATACCTATGCACTAAAATTAAAAAACAGGAAATGGATAATATTTTTTAACTATCTAAGGGCTTAGGACCTTTTTATACTATCTAATTAGATGGTCTAATTACATCGCGCCAAGGTCCAATGCCCTTAGTCGTTACGATGACCTCTTTCCACCTGTCTGTGGGCCATGTCTCTTTAGCCCCGACACAATAGTAAACACTATATATAAGTATATTAATTAAAAGGTATATCCCCTTAATAATATTCCTTTTAATAGGTCTATCCCTAATAAAGACCTAAAGTAAAAAATAAAGAAGTAAGATAAAGTTAAGGCATGCCTTAATACTAATAAAAAGTATAAGGAATTTATTATAGAATAATTCTTTAAATATTTAAGGGGATTTTAGTTAACTTAAAAAAGACTTAATTAAATAGTTTATAAAACTAAAGAATATTTTATTCCTTCAAAACTTAATGTTTTTAAGGAGATCCTTAGTAATAGGGAGGCTACTTTAAGCTAGGACTTATTTAATATTAAAAAGGTTAACCCCCTTATTATACCCCCTTAAGTTATTAAGGTTATTAAGCACTTAGCTTAGTAGGTAAGGTTAATTTTAATTCTTTATACCCTTTAAGGAAAATTAATTAAATTATTAAAAAAAAAGCTAAATTATAGTTTACTAAAAAAATTATATAGTTCTTATTAAAATCCTTATTTTTTAGTTATAAAGAAAGATAAGGGAATTAAATTAATCCTATTTACTAGAAAGTATAATAGTATTACTATTTAGAATATAGGTATTCTATAAGGTATTAAATTATTTAATAAGGAATTCTTAATATATAAAATGCTTTTACTTATTAACTTTCTTTTTAAGTATAATTAGGTAGAGTTAGCTAATATAAGCTAGGATCTTACTATAATTATAACTTTTATAGGACTTTTAAGGCTTTATTGCCTACTTTAAGAAGCTATAAACTTAGTTATATAATTTATTAGAATTATAGAGTATATTCTTTTTAACTTAATACCCTATATTTATATGCCCTTCCTTAATAATATTACTATAAAGGGACCTATTACTATATATAATAATGCTAAGGTCCTACCTAGAGTCTAAAAATATATTATAAAATATCTAATTAATTTAAATAATATTCTCTTAAACCTTAAACTTACTAATTACACTGCCTTTATAGTTAAAAGCAAATTCTATTAACCTATAGCTATTATTATTAAATACCTCTATAGAATATATAATTATAGGCCTACTAAAAAAAAGATTCTTAAGCTTAAGGAATAGATTACTTATAATAATCTAAGGGATATATATTCTTTCCTTAGCCTTACTACCTTTTATTATCTCTAAATACCCTATTTTACTATAATTACACTGCCTTTAGTAATATTTCTATATAAAAAAATAGAATAAATATAGGGTATAGAATATAAGGAAGTAATAAGGAAGGTAATTAATATAATAATTAGTGCCCTAACCTTATAATTAATTAATCTAACTAAAGGTTATAAAGATATTATACTTATAATTAACACTAGTAATATTAGCTAGGGTGCTACTCTCTCTTAAAAGTATAAAGGCAAGCAATACTCTATATAGTTTAAAAGTAGTATATAGAATAATACTAAAATTAAATATAATATAACTAAATAAAAATATTATATTTTACTTTACACTCTTTATAAACTTTATATTTATTTATTTAGGGTTTTCTTTATTCTAAAGACTAACTTAATAATACTAAAGCATTAGCTTTAAGATATTATTAATAATATCTCTAATACTATTATTACCTACTAGCTTAGCTATATTCTTCTCTTTAACTTTATAGTTTAATATATTTCTAAAAAGTAAAATTAAGCTATAAATAAGCTATTATAAAAGGGCCTAAGCCCTTTTAATAATCTAAATAGGGTTATAAAAGAAAATATTAAGAAATTTATTAATCTTTAGCTTAATACTAACTAACTTAAGGAGATAGAAACTATATCTTATAACCTTAAGTTAAGGTAAATTATTCTTTACCTCTAAATATTAAAGAAACTATTTAATTAATTAGTAAAGTGCTTTTATTACTTAAGAAAAAGGGCCTTAAAGTTCTTTCTTAAAAATAAAAAGCTCTTTAAAAGGCTTACTAATACTATAAAAGGCCCTATACTTATTATAAATAACCTAGATAAGTAGTAATTAATTATTAAGGCTATCTATCTCTTAATAGCTTATAAAGGTATAGAAGTAGTTTATTAGGTAGCCTATTAAAGGTATTATTAAAAAAAAATATAGAATATAGCTTAAGAAATGCTTTATTATTATAAGATTTATTAAAAATACATACCCTAGTACTTATATAAGATTATAATACCTATTACTTTAAGTAACCTTATAAGTAAGATTTATATTAATACTTAATACTTACTATTTAATTATAGCTATAAGTATCTTCTAAAAGCTAGGTATAACCTTATAGGCTAGGTTAAAGCTATGCTAGTATATACTACTACTATTAAGGCTATTTAAAAATTCTTTAATAATTTAATTAGTAGATTTAGCTTAATTTTATTTATTATTTATAATAAAGAACTAAAAATAAGAGAAAAGCTAAGTAAAGCCTTAGCTTAGCTAAGAATAAAGAGAATATAAATATTTAAATATAACCCTAAAGTAAACAGCCTTATAAAAGCTAGGTATTAATCCCTAGCATTTATACTTATAAAGATAGGTAGCTTTAATAGAAAGTAAGTAAAGCATTTTAAATAAGCTCTTTTTACTAATTATATTATAATTAGATTCTCTTATAGATAATTAGCCTTTTACCTTATATATAAATAGAAGCCCTTACTACCTCTTTAAGTAGAATTTTTAATTTAGTAACTTATTAACTAAAATAAGGTAACTATAGTATAAGATCTTTTTAAGGCTAGGATTTATATTTTCTAGTAAAAAGAAGAAGATATTGCTATAGTATAAGATAAAGTTCTTTAGTTTTAAAAGGAACTTATAGTAAAAATAAATAAAAACTAAGCTACTTTAATTTAAAAACCTTTTAATTAATTAGTTATAGGGGATCTTATTCTTATTTATAATATATACTAGTCTATAAATATATTCTTTATCTAGAAGTTAATAATAAAATAGAATAGGCCTTTCTAAATTTATAGCTAGGTATTAGTTATAAAAGCCTATAAACTCTAGACCCTAGATAGCATTATACTTAATAAAATAATTAATAGTAATTATATTAAGAAATTCGTGCCTAATAATAAGGGTTAGTGGGCTTCTTCTATAAATAATTAGCTCTATTAGCTATTATAATAATAAGATAGACTAGAACCTATTTTATATAATTTAGATAAGGATTTTTAAGAGCTTCTACTAGTAAATGCTACTTATAATATATTTAATTAAATAGTTACCTATTAAGATAACCCTTCTTTTCTAAAGGGTATCTTAAAAAATAAAAAGTCTTTAGATAGGGAGGTGCCTATACTACTGTAATAGTACCTTTATTACTAAATTAAAGTTTAGATCCTAAGCCTTACTAAAGAGTAATAATGTAAATACTAGGTATACTGCCTTTTAATTAATTCCTAACCTATTATATTTATTATACCCTATTATTTCTTTATTTACCCTATTATTATTATTATATTTATTAACTTTTATTTTTCCTTCCTTTTACCTCTAGTTAATAATAAGGCCTGCTTTACCTTATCCCCTAGGGAGGGGAGAGCCTAATAATCTTTACTTATATTATTTAATTAATTAGTCCTGCCTTTATATTATACCTTATTAATTACTTAACTAATTATTTAAGGTCTTATTTACTAATTATATATACTAAAGGTTTAATCCTTCTTTATTTATTTTTTTTTTCTCTTTTTTTTTTTATTTCTTTATTTCTTTTCTTTTATTTCTCTCTTCTATTTTATTTTCTCTCTAATTAAATAGTTTATTTACTTAAATTTAGCTCTACTTTCCTTCTTTATTTATTATAAGTATCTTCTTATACTAAGACCCTTTAATTCTACTATAATATAGAATAAGGAGAGGGGATATTAATAAAAATAATAAATGCTATATTTCTATTTAGAGTATTATAACTAAATAACTTAATATTTAGGAGATCCCTTATATTAGCCCCCTTAGCCTTTTTTTTTAAGAAAGGTATAAGGGGATAAGTATTATTAGCTTTTATATAATATCCCTAAGTATATACCTACTTATAGCTTTTAGACTTCTAAATATAGTTACTATAAGTGCTATTATAGATATTTTTAAAAGAAATATATCTATAATATAGGGCGCTTATATACTTACTAAAAACAGTAACTATTTTAAGATATATATTAGTATAAGAAGAGTAAGATACCTTATTTATTATTTTATATATTTATATAAGGAAAGATAGCTTTTATTTAGGGCGTTTTATAATTACTATTATAAAAAATCTCTAAGGATAGGTAAGCTTTATAGGAATAATAATGCTACTAAGCTATTTTTTAGTATAAGTAGGCTTTTAAAGTTTAGAATAAATATATAGAATTTCTTTAAAAAGGTCCTTTTAAAGGGAGATTACTTTAAAGAAGTTTATATAGTATTATAGCTAATTCTTAAGCTTTTTTCTTTAAATAGTAATTAAAAAATATATAGAAACACTACCTTTACTAAGGTTAGTGCTACTAAGCACTAAAATTTAGAAAAGATAATAAAACTTAGGAATTATTAGCTCTAACCTTTATAATTTAATTAGATAAATTATATACTATATAGGCCTTAGTTATTATATAAAAAATTATGCCTTTATTATACTATACTAAATTATTTAAAGAAAAAAGGGACTATTTATTAACCTTTTAAGTAATAATATTAAGAATATTAAAAAGCTAAGAATAAGGCTAATTAAAATAATTTATAATAAAGAAAACTATTAAAGCATTTAAAAAAATAAAGTATTTAAAGGAAAAAGAGTTAGTAAAAAAAAGAAGAAAAATAATAAGATAATAAGAGGGTAGGAGATATATTTAAAAAACTCTATATAGAAGAGATTATGCTATAAATTACTAACTTAAAGCTAATAGCTAGTAACTAATTAAATAGTCTGCCTAACACTTAGTCTTCTAGGCATTTATTGTTCTAAATAAAATTAGGCGCTAAGTTATATTATTATAATAAATATAGCCTTATATACCTCTTTTCTTACCTTTTTTTTTTCTCTCTTTTCTCTCCTTCTTTTATAACCTTATCTTTTAAAAAACCTCCCTACTTATATAAGCCTATATTATCCTATTACCCTAAGTCCCCTTCCTATTACTACTTATATTTTTATAAGATATATTATTCCTTTTTTTACTTAAGAAGCTTATAGATTTTACTTTATTTATAAAAAAAAAGTTATATATTTATTTTCCTTAATTTTTTATTATTTAAAGCATTTAATTAGTTACTAATA
Organism: Claviceps lovelessii; assembly: GCA_018360185.1. NCBI lineage: Eukaryota > Fungi > Ascomycota > Sordariomycetes > Hypocreales > Clavicipitaceae > Claviceps > Claviceps lovelessii. Next base: position 6,967 of record SRPU01000084.1, read on the forward strand.
TAACTAACTATATCCCTTAGTAATATAGAATTCCCTAAGATATCTAATATATTAGGCTTAGTAAAGTAAATTACTTTTATTTATAAAGTTTGCCTTTTTTTCCTATAATTACTAAATTATATAGTAGAACTAGTAATTTTTATATAACCTTAGAAATATTACTTATTACTATACTACTTAATTAAATATTCTTAGTATAGCTTATAATCTTTTAGCTAAGATTTTACTAGCTATTCTATATAGTTTACTTTAACCTCTATTTATTTAATATAAATAGCTATATAAAAATAAGACTAATTAATAAAGGCTAAATAAAAATAAAGTAGTAAGGGTATTTAAGTAATATTTATAGACTTTTATATACTTTTTTTATAAAATATAGAAATAATTAGCTTAATTAATTTACTCTTATTACTATAGATAGAATTATTAAGTAAGGTTTTAAAAAATATATAGTTTTTTTACCCTATAAGTTCTATATTAAAGATATAAATATTATAATTAAGAAATATAAAGCTAAATACCCTACTATATATAATAGGCTTTTAAATAATAACTTAGTTAATATTTAATATAGTAGCTAATTAAATATATATAAACTATATAATAATTAATATAGAAAGTGCCTTATTATAGAATTTATTTACTTTATAAATTATTAAATAGCCTTTATCTTTAATTAATATATAAGCTATCTTTACTTTTATAATACTTTTTTTAATAAGTATAAAATTAAGTTTAAGAAGTTTATTAAAGGGTTTAAGTAAGTTTTATAAATACTAAATTACCTATATAAGTTTAAAGCTATTACTATCCCTAAACTAGCCTAAAATAGCACTTATAAGTATAGCTATATTTATCTTACTTTCTTTACTTATATTTTAAAGGGTTTTATTAAAATTTATTTTAGTAAAATTCTAAATAAATAAATTAAAATAAAAATACTAATAAAAGCTATTATAAAACCTTCTTTATTTAAGTAGCTTATAGCTTATTTTAAGCTTTCTTTATAGTAGTAGGTATTTATAAATAATATTCTTAATAATCTACCTATATATAGAGTTAGAATATAAAGAACTCTCTACCTATTTACTAATATAGCTATAAATAAATTAGAATATAGTATACTATTTAATCTTAATTAAGTATATTAATATATTAGGTTTAATATTAGCTATTTTAATTAAAAACCTAAAGGGAAATTCCTTCTTCCCTAAATTCTTAGTTAAATAGCTAGGGAAGGGTAGTTACCTTTTTTTATATTAATAGCCTAAAACTATTACTTAAGTAATATTAAATAGGTTATAATATATAATTAAAAGTAAGTATAGTTTTAAAGTATATATTTATAGGATTCCTAGGTTTTACTAGTAATTATAACATACTCTAAACCCTAAATTATTAATAGTATTATTTTAATAAAAATAATTTAGTAAAGGTAGAAACTTAATAATATTATAACTTTATAAAAAATAAATTATTCTCCTTCTTTACTACTAATTTTATAAAAAGTATTTAATTAAAAGGTTCTTTCTCTTAAGAGTTCTTTATTATTACTTACTATTATATTAAAAGCGCTTATACTACTTAAATAATCCCCTTAACCCTTTAATAAAATTAAGAGATAGTATAAATATAGTATATTAACCTTAAGTACTTTTATAAATCTCTTATAATTATTTATACCTTTATTTAGTAGTTTATATAAAAAGAAAGAAGCCTTAAGATAATACTAATAGAAAGAATTTATAGCTAAGGTATAAATATAGCTAAATAGTAATATTACTAAGTATATTATAAAAGAAGCATAAGCTAAAGAAATATTATAGTAAAAGTTAAATAAAGCTAACTATAATAAATAACTATAGGCTGCTTACTTTAAAGGATTAAAAGAAGAAAAGTAAGATTTAGCTTATAATATATTATTAAGGAATACTAAAAAAATTAACCTTTAAAAAGCAGCCTATACTACTATAATAGGTTTACTACCTAAGCTATATTATAAAAAGGTCCCTTAATATAATATTTTAGCTTTCTCCCTTAGTTTTAGGTTATATTTATTAATTATTCTTTTAAAATTAATAGCTTATAAAGTTTAGAAGGAAATTATAATAAAAGTGTATATAAAAATAAGAGATAATAGGGAAAAAGCAGAATCTTATACTAAAAGGGCTTAGTAATATTATAATATAATAGAAAGTTAATTAGTTATACTAAAGAAATAATAAGAAAGAAAAGATAACTTAATAACCCTAATAATACCTAGGTTATTAAAAAGGACTAAAAGAATAAGATTAAACTAAGAATATATTAAAATTATTTAATTAAAAGAGTTTTTATTTATTTAAGTCTTATTAATATTATTTTTATTAGCTTATAGTTATTTCTTTAGGACTATAAGCTTAGGAAGGTATTATATTAGAGCTAAAGAGATATAGCCTATAGATAGGTAAAAAGAGGTTATTATAATAACTAAGGGCATTAGACCTTAGCGTAATATAATTAAACTATTTAATTAAATAGTATAAAAAGGTCCTAAGCCCTTAAATAGTTAAAAAAATATTATTTATTTCCTATTTTTTAATTTTAGTGTATAGGTATAAAAGCACCTATAGCTATAATATTCTAATAACCTAGCTATAGTTACTACTATATTAAAGATATTTTATATTTTATTATAAATCCTTTACTATTTTTAACCTTTTAATAACCTAAACTATTTAATTAGAAAGAATTTTAACTATTTATAACTTTTCTTGTGTAGGTTTCCCTCTTTTAAGTGCCTGCTTGCCGCCGTCATAATCTGGAATATAACAGGGAGCTTCGTTGCGTTTGTGGGCATACCGCTCCTTTTAGTGTTGTGTTTCTTTTCTCCCCGTCTCAATATATATATATTATTTATAAATTAGAAGCTATTACTATTTAAATTTAAAGATATTTAAATTAAATATATATTTACTATTCTAAAGAAGCTTTAAGGATATAAATAAGTCTTTAAAACTAAATTAGCTAAGAATTTGCCTATTTATTAGAATACTAATTATATAATTAATTTTAAACTAGGGACTAAATCTCTATACAAACTAATTTATTTATTATTTTTAGTAAACTCTAAGCATTATAAACCTATTTAAATAAGAATTTAAAACTTAGTTATATTTAAGCCTTAAAGAGTTCTATAGGCGTACTAATTCTATTTATACCTAAGAAAGATAGTTCCTTATAATTATATATTAATGATTAGGAATTAAATAATATTACTATTAAGAATTATTACTTATTACTACTTATTTTTAAGATTCTAGACTATATTTTAGAAGTAAAATAGTTTTTAAAATTAAATATTAAAGAAGCTTATTATTATATTTAAATTACTTAAGAAGATAAATAGAAAACTGCTTTTTATATATATTATAGTTATTATAAATACCTAGTAATACCATTTAGATTAATAAACGCACCTACTACTTTCTAATATTATATTAATTAAGCCTTTTATAGCCTTAATAATATCATCTATATTATTATTATTAATACTCTAGTCAGGCTAAGCCCAATAGCTAGTACCTCTGCTACTAAAACTATATAGGAAAAACCCTAGAGTAGGGAGGAAAACCTATATATAACTGTGGTAGTATCCGCTATAGAGCCGGAGTGGCCCTACGCTAGTTTTAGCTATATATAAATATATACCACTAGCTAAACTTAACTAGTATTATAGAAGAGTGTATATTATAAAATAAGAATTAGAGTAAGTTAGTAGAGGTATAGTAAAGTAGTAGGTTACCCTTAGGGGTAGTTTATATATTATTATAAGTTACTTTAGTAACTTTTATTAAGCATTATATTAATCCCTTACTATTTCTCTTAGGTTATTACCTTCTTACTAAAAACCTTCTACTAGCTTTTATACCTTTATAGTATTAGCTATACTAGCTAATAGCTAGCTATTAATAAACTAACTACTAGCTAACTATTAGTTATATAAGAAAGAAAGAGATAATTATAAAAGCTACCTTTTTCTCTTTATTTTTAATCTTTTTCTTTCTTTCTTTCTTCTTTATTAATTACTTCTATTATAAGTATACCCCTAACCTTCTATTATAATAATACTACTATATTACTACTCCCTACTAACTATAAGGCTAATTAAAATACTATTTATAAATAAAATTATTACTTTAAGGGTAAGTACTAACTCTAACCTAATATGCTACTATTACTAACCTATAGTATAGCTTAGCTAGCTTAAGGACTAGCCCTATAAAGCTTACTTAATATAAGCTAAAAATATTAATAAATAATACTATTATACTAAAGATTAGTATTCCCTTTATACCTATACTATTACTATCCCTAATTTATATAAATACTAATAATATATACTTTAAGTATATAAAGGCTAAAAAAACTTATTTAAAGGTAAGTATTTTATATAATAGTTATATTAGTAGTATATTAGTAGTTAATTAGTACTATAGTTAAACTAAAATATTACCTTATACTAAAAGACTATTAAATAGGTAATAAATATATAGAATCTCTATACCTTTAAAAAGTATATTAATATAAGTATATAGTACTATTATTATAGTATTATTATAGTATTAGTATAGTACTAACTTAAGGGTAGAATATAAAGTATAATATTATTTAAAAGAAGGTATAATAACTTATAAAGAAGGTAGGGGTAGCTACTATAGTAATAATTTAGTTACTTAGCAGTACTATAGTAGTTTTAGCCTTAATTTTAATTAAAGATAAGATGCTACTATAGGCTTATTATATTATTAATATATTAAAGAAGTATAATAATATTCTATAAAAAATCTATAGGCTTAGCTTAGTTATAGTATAAAGCTATACTAAAAAGAGAGAAAAGGGGAAGGTAATAAAAAAGAAGGGAGAGGGGGAGGGGGAGATTAAAGGGAAGGCTAAGGTAGAGTAAGGCTAGGGCTAGTATAGGTATACTATACTTATAATATTTTATTACTATTTATTATTTTTTATTTAATATAAGTTATATATTAGATTATTTTATACTAACTATAATGCCTTTATAGCCTTTTATTGCTTCTACCTTTATACTGCCCTAAATACCCTATTATATTAAGTCTTTAATATTCTTAGTTTATTATTATTATAAAGTATAGGTAAGCCTAAACTAAAGAATATACCTAATTAAAATAAACTATTTTATAAGTATAGCGGCTAGTTTATTCTTTTTTAGGGCCTTTCTAACCTTATATTAATTATATATTAGTAGTATACCTATATTTATAGGGTAAAGGTAGTTAAAGTTTTTATAAAAGAGTAAGATATAGTAGTAGTCTTTATTAGTAGTTTAATAGCTATATATTAATAAGTTTACCTTAGGAATATAATAATTATAAAGAAAAGTATTAAGCCTAATTTATTTTATATATATTTAAATAAGTGCTATAGATTTATACTTAGTAAGGCTAGAGTAAATATAAACTACTTTAGTAGTAAAGGTAAAGTTAGGGTTAAGCTTTATTATTATATATTTAACCTAATTCTAGCGTGCTTATATAGTAGCCCTCTCCCTATATTAGTGGTTTTTTTACTTTAAAGTAAGCACCTTAGCTAGGAATAGTTCTAAGGGATAATTATAAGGCTAATTTAGAAATAGTATATAGTTTAGGCAATTACTAGAATTTAGGGGTTATTTATACCTATAGTGTATTAGTTTATAATAAAGTTAGGCTATTATTATAGTGTAAGCATTTTAAATCTAGTTAGCTATATTATTAGCTTTAATTTAATAATAAAAGTAAAGTAAGTAATAGTTAAGGTAAAGGTTAATTAAAGCTATAGCTAACTTAGTTTTAATAAGGGCCTATAGTATAGCCTTAAAGGCTTTAGTAACTATTTTTAAATACTTAGTCTGCTTTAAAATAAATACTTTAGCTATCCCCCTTACCTTATTTTTAATTACTATAGGAATATAGTATAACTTTATACTATAGGTAATAATACTTTAAATTACTTATATATATAATAAGTATATATTTTATAGTAAGTAACCCTATATTAATGCTACTAGTAATATAAGTATAAGCTACTACTATATTAGTTTTAACTTAACTTAATATTAATATACCTTTTATTATAGTTTTTAGTAGATTTAAACTCCTAGAAAGTAGGTAGATTATACTAGCTATATTATATTAGTAGTAAGTTAAACTAAAGTTATAATTATAGTATAATATTTTATAAAGTATATAAGTTTACTCTTTCTTAAGTTAAACTTAAGGCTTAATTTTTAGGATTACTTTTAGTAAATTACTTATATAGCTTTAAGGTAGTTTTATATCTCCTTTACTATATAACTATATACTAAAATATTTATATTATTAAAGAAGCCTATAACTAGTATAAACTATATAGCCTAGAGTTTAGTATATAATAGTATAATATAAAGTAAGAAGAGAATAGGGAAGATAAAGAACCCCTATAATACCCCTATAGTTATATATAAGGGGCTAGTAGTTTTACTATTAAAAAAAAGGTAAGTAGTATACTTAATAGTAAAGAAGTAGGTTTATACTATAATTTAGGTAGGGATACCTATAATAATAAGGGTATAAATAAGCTATTTATAATAAATAGTATTAAAAGCTACTAAAATATTTAGCTAAAGTAATAATATAATACTACTATAGTGCTATGCTATATATATAGATTTTACTAATATACTTAATATAACTTCTATAGACTAATTTACCTTATTTTCTATTTATAAGTTAGATAGTGCTTTACCTACTTTAGCTATAAAGGTAAGCTAACTTACTATTACTACTTTTATTACTTTACTAACTATATTAAGGAGTAAGATTAAATACTAAGCCCTTACCCTTTATTACTCTATTAAAGTCTTGCTTAATTTATAGAGAATAATAACTTTTATTTATTAAAATAAAGCTAGGTAGTAATTAATATAGTAGTATATATTTAGTAAGTAAGTAAGGGTATATACTAATAGCTTACTATAAACTTTAAGGTAGCTTACTAAAAGTTTATTAAGTTTAGGTACTTTTTAGCTAAATAGGTTCCTTATAATACTATAGATTTTATTAGCTTTAAATTAGTCCTTAGTTAAGAATATAGTAATATTAAGGCAGCTATTTAAATTACTTAGTATATTATTAAGTTAAGCTTAAAAGGTAAGGAAGAAATATTTAGCTAAAGTAGTAGCTTTCTTTTAATATATTTTAGCTATTATAATATTTATATCTTTACTTTATAGAAAAAAGGGGATTTACTATTATTTTAGTAGTAAGCTACTTTAAAGCTATACTTAGTATTTAAGCTTTTAAAGGTTACTATATTAAGTAGTTATAGCCTTAACTACTATATATTAGGCATTATACTACTTATTATAAATAACTTAGTTCTATATTTATATTATATTAGTTATATATTACTAGTTCTCTTTAGTATAAAATACCCTTTATTATTATAGTGCTTTTTTAGTATTTTAAGTTACTTCTTTAATATATTAGTTTTACTATAGGTTTAGCTTAAAACTACCTTAAAGTTTCCTTAGAACTATAAAGTTTATAATAAACTAGAGTTTAGTTATTAACTATTTTATAAAGTAGTTAATCTCCTTTAGTAAATAAAGCTAAAGCTTTATAATATTATATTAAAACTATATTATAGCCTTTATAGTTATAAGGTTATTATTTATATATATTTACTTATATTAGAGTAAATAGTTACTATATAGCCTAAGGCTAAAGCCTATATAAATTAGCTATAGTATATAGTTAGACTTAATAAGGTCTAGCTCTTTTAAAAAGTTAATATTTATATTATAGGTAGCTTAGGTATAGTTAATAATACTATTTCTTTTTTTTTATATTCTTTAAATTACTTTACCCTATAGTATTATAAATTTAAGCTATTACTACTCTACTATTATAAGGAGTATATTATATTTTATTAAGGTTTAGCTATAATAATTTTAAAGTAGGTAGTATTAATTAAAATTACTAATAAATATATTATAATTAAAAGATAAAGCTAATATAAATTTAAGTAAAGGTAAGGTTTAGTTAGGTTTATAGGTTAGAGAGTAAATAAAGTAAATATTATATTTTACTATTATAATAAAGCACTAATTCTTACTAGCCTATATTATTTATACCTTAAGTCTATACTAGTAGTATATATAAATTATAGTTTAGCTACCTTAAGTTATAAGTTAAAAGCAGCTAAGGCTAAGATTTAGTAATTTATTATTTAAGGTCCCTAGTTTTTATATTACTATTATATTAGTTTTAGGCTAGGACTCTAGCACTAGGTATATTAAGTAGGTTTTCTTTTATATATTTTAGTATATAACCTTAATTATATACCTTATATTATATATTAGGTTAAACTTAGCTTATTTAAAACTATAGTAGCTATAGATTATTAGCTTAGAAAGGCCTTTATAGCTACTTATAAATATTATATTAATTCTAGTCTTAATTTTAAAAGGTAGGTATATAGTTAACTAACTTATTTCTAAAGTAAAGCCTTTTATAAAAGTAGGTTACTTATATTTTATTTCTTGCCTTAGCTAGGTATTTTAATTTAGCTTTTTTATTTTAATTAAAAGGGAGGTTTAGTAAAGGCTAGGGGCTATATTAGGTATATAGTATATATATAGTTTTATTACTTATTAGTAGTATTATATATATAGAACTATATTAGATATAGTTTTAAGTAGTTAATATAGTATTTATAAATAGCTTTTATTAGTGCTAGGTAAGATTGCTTACCTTCTATATAATAACTAGTAATATAGTAGCTATACTATAAAGGTATAGTATAATGTATAGTAATATATTTAAATTTAAAATATTTATAGTACTAATAAAGATAGATAGTATTATTATAGGGTTTAGCTTTAAATATCTTAGCTTTATAAATAATACTAGTATAGTATAGCCTATTTACTACTTTAATGCTATTAATAGTAATAATAAAAGGGGACTATATAGTAATATTATATAGCTTTTATACTATAACCCTTATAAAGCTTTAATTATTAGCTATAACTAAGGCTTAGAGAATATAGTCTCTCTTTTAGTTTTATATATAATATATAAAGAAGCCCTTAATAATAATACTAAATATATATTAGCTTAATACTACTTTTAGTTTAAAAGCAGTGCTAATTTATATAGTATTTTTAGTATAAGGCTTTACTATATTTTAAAATATAATAACTATATTATTACTTTAAAGGTAATAAGCTACTACTATAATATTAGTATTAGTAGCTTAGTTAATAATAGTAATAGTATTTTTAAATAAATAATTCTAAATAGCTTTAGCTATAGTAATACTTTTAATAATAATTTTATAATAAACTTAAGGGGAAACTAATATAGTTATAAAGTAAACCTATTAAACTAGGGATTAAAAGATTCCCTTAATAGTAATACTAGCCTAGCTTAAAGCTAATGTATTTTTAGTATTTATAGCCTTTTTAACTATATACTTTATTACTTTCTTAAGGTTTTAAACTATAATAAGCTTATAAAATAATAATAAAGTTAATATTATTATTTTAATAAGGGTTTAAGGCATTAAAAGGCTATATTAAGTATATATTAAGGCTATATTATTTATATAGAGAATAATATTTTATATACTCTTTAGCACTATAGTTAGTATAAGTTTAGTTATTTTATTATATTTAACTATAAAGTAATTTAGTATTTGCTTATATATAGATAGTAGTGTAAAAGTAACCTAAGGTACTATTAATATAAAGCTACCCTAACCTATAAGTAAGTAATAGTAGCTTTATATAAGGCTATAGTTTTTACTATTAATATTTATTAATATTGCCTTATTTACTATATCTATGCTTTAGTATTAATATGCTATTAAAGATAGGGGTAAATGGATATAGCAATTCTTTTTCTGCACTTTTTAAGAGGTTTAGAGTCGGTTCTGCATCGCTACTGCGGTGCGGGCGAATTTGCAAAAAGTTTTTTTTTTTTTTTTTTTTTTTTTTTTTCATATAATCTATATTATTTATTTAAATAATATTTTAATCTTCTTAAAAACTTAAGCAAAATATATAATATATTTAAAATAAATTCTAAATTAACTTAGGGATACTAATTTATATATATATTTAAATAAATATAAGTTTTATTAGTAATTAGTTAAATTCCTAGGATTTATTCTAATAGAGCAAGGAGTTTAAATAGATTTAAAATAAATTAAAACTATTACTAATTAGCTTAAGCTTAAAACTTATTATAATATCTAAGTATTCTTAGAATTCTATAATTTTTATTAGTAATTTATTTATAAATATTTAGCTATTATAGCGCTATTAATAGCTTTACTAAAAAGGAGTTAGAATAGAAAGAAACTAAAATTAGTATACTTAGGAAAGAGAAATAATAAATATACTAAACCCTTAAAAATACTTTTACTAAAGCCCCTTTACTATATTATATTAATTTTAACTTACCTATTTAAATTAAAATAAATATATTAAAATTTACTATTACTAGTATTTTATCTTAATTAAATTTATTAGGTATTTATTATTTAATAGCCTTTTAGTTTTAAAAGTTATAACTTACTAAAATATACTATAGTATATTAGATTAAGAAATGCTAGTAATTATTAAATTATTTTATTATTAGAAATATTATATTAAGGGAGCACCTATAGAAATTAAAGTATTAACTAACTATTTTAATTTTTAATTTTTTATAAAAACCCTAAAATTAAATAGAAAATAATTCTAATAGTATACATTCCTTACTCTTTATAATTTTATAATTTAGTATTAAAAAGGGGTTATAAACCCTATAAATACCCCTTTATATTAACTTAATTATATTTTTATAAAGTAAAGAATACTAAAGAATTAATATTAAAATTATATATAAAGGTTATATAAATTAATATAGTACTTATACCCTAAATTACTAGAGTAAGAATATAAGTAAAGATTAGTACCCTTACTATAAAAGGCCTAGTAGAGAATATAGGGTTGCTACTTTATTTTAACTAAATACTAATTAAATAGGTAAAGGGAAATAAAAATCTTTATAATTTAAATAGTTTTAAATTACTATTAAATTTAATACTTAGAGCTTAGAAATCTAATATATTGTGACGGGGAGAAAAGAAACACAACACTAAAAGGAGCGGTATGCCCATAAACGCAATAAAGCTCCCCGTTGTATTCTGGATTATAACGGCGGTAAGCGGGCACTTAAATAAGGGAAACCTATATAAAAAAAGTTATAAATAGTTAAAATTCTTTCTAATTAGATAGTTTAGGTTATTGTAAGGTTAAAAATAGTAAAGGGTTTATAATAAAATATAAAATATCTTTAATATAGTAGTAACTATAGCTAGGTTATTAAAATATTATAGCTATAAATGCTTTTATACCTATATACTAAAATTAAAAAATAGGAAATAGATAATATTTTTTAACTATTTAAAGGCTTAGAACTTTTTTATACTATTTAATTAAATAGTTTAATTATATTATACTAAGGTTTAATGCCCTTAGTTATTATAATAACCTCTTTTTACCTATTTATAGGCTATATCTCTTTAGCCTTAATATAATACCTCCCTAGGCTTATAGTCCTAAAGAAATAACTATAAGCTAATAAAAATAATATTAATAAAACTTAAATAAATAAAAACTCTTTTAATTAAATAATTCTAATATATCTTAGTTTAATTTTATTCTTCTAGTCTTCTTTAATAACCTAGGTATTATTAAGGTTATTAGGTTATCTTTCCTTCCTTATTATTTCTTTAGTATAATTAATTAACTTTCTATTATATTAGAATATTACTAAGCCCTTTTAGTATAAGATTCTACTTCTTTCTTATTACCTTTTATTTTTATATATACTTTTATTATAATTTCCTCCTAAGCTTTATAGGCTATTAATTCTAAAGAAATAATTAATAAATATAACCTAAAATTAAGAGAGAAAGCTAAAATATTATATTAAGGGACCTTTTTATAATATAGCTTAGGTAGTAAACTTATTATAATAATATAAATTACTTTCTAAAGGTTAATTTCTTTAGTATCCCTTAATGTTATAACCGTTCCTCCCTAAGGCTTTGCATACGGCTAGCCTCATAAGACCTAAGGGGGCATAGGAGTCGCGAGGTATGTGGTGCCCTTACTATAACCTAGCAGCGCGCTAAGGAGGTATATAAAAGAAGGAGCGCGTATATTTATATAATAAGGTAGAGATTTATACCTTTAAGCACTACCCCCTACCTAGTAGCTATATAGCAGTATATTTTCTATATTTTAATCTTTACTTTACTAAGTAGTATTTTATATTTAGCCTTAATAACTAAATCTCTTTTTTTTTAGGGATAGTAAACTATTAACTAAATTAAAATATTTACTAAAAGAGTTACCTATTTAACTAGCTATAACCTTACTATAGTTTTATAAAAAGCTAACTATTTATTAAATATAATTAAAAAAGAGAGGTATTTTATAACTAAAGACTATAACCTTACTTATATAAATAATTAGAATACTAATAAAGAAATAGCCCTTAATAGGAAGATTAAAAAAGTAGCTTAGTTACTATAAGCTATATAAGTAGCTAATAAGTATAAGAACCTTAAAGCACTTTAGAAATCTTTTAAAGAAGTTAACCTTACTAAAAATTATAAAAGCAGTAAGCTTAGCATTATTAGTACCCTTAATATTAATTATATTATAACCCCTAAGCTATAGGCTTACTCTATAGTTATAGTGCCCCTTATATATATAAGACTTATAAAAGCCTAACTTAAAGCTTCTATATATAAAGGTAATATCTATAAAAGCCTTTAGAATTTCTTATTAAATTTATATATAGTATTTACTATAAACCTCTATATATTCCTTAAAGATACTACTAAGGTAATATATACTAATAGCTACCTTACTAATAATATAAAGCACTAGTAAATATAATATACTACTACTAATAGCTTTATAGACTTTAGAGAGTATACTTAAATAAAATTTATAAAATAGCTAAAAACTAAAACTATTAATAAAAATACTTATTACTTAAAAGCTATTAAAGTACTAATAAACCTTTAATAAAATAATAAAATATTATTTTAAACCTTCTTTTAAAAATAAAGTAAAGTTAAGGCTAAGCTCTTTAAGGCTATTTTAAAATAACTTTAAATTTATATATTTCTTAATAGCCTTAACCTTATTACTAAAAAGTAAATATTAAGCTAAGAGTTTCTCTAAAGTTAGAACTACCTTTAGGGCTAAGGCTAAAAGGTAGAAGTTATTAATAAAGAATTCCTAAGTAATTAAGAATGCTTAAATTCTATAGAGTATAAGTAATAAAGATTATACTCTTTAATAGTAAACTAGAAGTAATATAACTATAAACCTTCTAATAATAGGGATACTAATAATATTTAATGCTATAAATACTAAAAAAAGGAATATATATTCCCTAAATGCTTAAAACTAGACTATACTATATATAAAAGCAATAAATATATTATAAGCTAGCACTACTTATACTATAAAAACCTAATACTAAAAACCTTAAATATAAACTTAATTCTAGTTAATACTAATAAGCCTTAAGGCTATGCTCTCTTTATAACTATTATCCCTTATAAAATAAATACCTTAAGTATTAATAAAGTAATTAAATATAAAGAGATAAATAATAAAATAAAAATAAAGGTATTTATATAGTAAAATTATTATTAAGTAGCTATTAAGGTATTATTTAATTTAGAAGCTAAAAAATTAATTATTTACTTTAAAATATTAAATAAAGAAGACTAAGTAAATATAAAAGTAAATACTATACTATTAGCTAGTGCTTTAGGTAATTTACTTAAGTATAAAGGTATATTAAATAAGTTAGTTAGTATTACTAATAGTATAGGTTATAGTAAAATATATTAGGTTTACTACTATATTACTAATATATAAAAGGACCTACTCTTAGGTACTAACTAAGTAAAGAACTATAAGCTATAAATTCTATCTTAAAATAATAAGACTTAGTAATATTTAATAATATAAGAATGCCTTATATTTATAGGGCATTTAAAGTAAATTTACTATAAAAGAAAGAATATAATTATATTACTAGTGCTAGCTTTAGTATAGGTTAAGAAAATTCTAAGGAATAATAAAGATAAAATTAGCTTATAAGTAGGGAAGAGTAATATAAAAAAACCTTAGCCTAATAAGTAAGGTAAAAATAATAAGTAATTAAGTAGTAATTTAGCTATAAAAAAGCTACTAAAGGTATATACTAAGTTTATAGATATATTTTTAAAAGAACTTATAAGCTAGCTCTTAGCCTTAAGAGGTTATACTTATATAATTAAGCTAATTAATAGTAAGATACCTCTTTAAGGGCTAATTTATAATTTTACTAAGAAAGAGCTATAAGTTCTTAATAAATACCTAGCTAATATATAATAAAAAGAATAGATTTAATAATTAATAAGTCCTTTAGGTGCCTTAATCCTATTTATACTAAAAAAAGAAGGTTAGTTTAGGCTATATATTAACTATTATAGCCTTAATAAGATTATAAAAAAGAATAAAGCCCTACTATTACTAATATTAGAAATCCTTAACTAATTAAAGGGAGTAAGAGTAGTTATAAAGGTTAACTTAAAAGATATATACTATTAGCTATATATTTATAAAGGTAATAAGTAAAAGATAGTATTTTACTATTAATATAGGCACTTTAAATATCTTATAATACCTTTTAGCTTTATAAATATACTAGCTACCTTCTAAAAGTATATTAATAATATGCTAAAAGAGCTTATTAATATTATTTATATTATTTACCTAAATAATATTCTAATCTATAGTAATAACCTAGTAGTATATAAAAAATATATTAAATAAGTTTTATAAAAACTCTAAAAGGCTAAGCTTTATACTAACCTTAATAAATATAAATTCTTTACTATATATATTAGCTTCCTTAGCTTTATTATTATACTTAATAGTATTAAAATAAAGCCTAAGTATATTAAAGCAGTAGTAAAGTAGTAGCTACCTTATAGTATAATAAATATTTAGTATTTCCTTAGGTTTATAGGATTTTATAAATACTTTATTTAAGAATATAGTAAGATTACTATTTCCCTTACTAACTTACTAAAGAGTAATAATAAAGAGGCTCTATAGCTAAGTAATAGTAAGCTAGCTATATTTAATTAACTTAAGTAAAAGTTTCTAAAAGCCTTTATTCTTATTTATTTTAATTTAAAGGCATTACTAAGAATAGAGATAAATATATTAGCTTTTACTATTAAAGCTATTATAGCTTAATTATAGCTAAGTAGCTAGCACCCTATAGCTTATATATTAAGGAAGCTATTTAGCTTAGAACTAAAATATATAACACTAAATAATAAGCTTTTTATTATTTAAAAGGCTTTCTAAATATAAAGGCATTACTTAGCTTATTTAAAGCACTTTATTTAAGTTATTATAAATTACTTAAATTATAAGTACCTTACTATAAAGCTAAAGCTATTTAGCTACTAAGTAAATGCTTTTAATAAGCTATACTTATTTAACTTTATTATAAAGCATTAGCTAGGTAAGCTAAACTCTATAAATAGCTTATTTTAAAGACTAAACTACTTCTTTAAAGAAGTAATAGTAAAAGTATAAGCATTATACTTACTACTATTTCTTACTAAGTTTATAGCTAGTAAGCTATATAGCTTTAATATATAATTAGTAGCTTATACTTTAAATATTTAAAATAAGATTATTAGATTATATACTAGCTAGCCTTACTACCTACTAGTAGTAAGCTACTACTAAGCTATATATAAATAATAACTAAGTAAAATATAAAGTATTTAGCTTAAATCTTTTTATTATAAATTAAGGGGTAAGTAAAGTAAGAGAGATTATATAAAGTAATATAAGTTAAAGCTAGTATACTCTAACCTTATAATAAGAAGAGTTTATAGCTAAGGCCTAATAATTTAGGTCTAAATACCTAAATATTACTAAAGAACTAGCCTATATATAGTATATATACTATAAGTAAGGGGGTAGGTAGCTAAGATATTAAAATTTTAAAGAATAAAACTAAGCATTCCCTTAACTCTATAAGGCACTTAGGTTAGCCCTATATATTATATAGTAGACTTCTACTTAAGGAGAGAACCTATTAGAAGCTTATAGTAAGGTTATTAGCTATTAAGAAAACCTTTTCTAAGTTAATCTCTAATAAAGCTAATTATAAGAAATTAGTTACTTTAATATTTAAGACTTTAAAGTCTATATAGTTAAGAAATACCTTAGTATAGTAGTAATTAAAGCTACTAAGTAATAGTAAGATATTAGTATCCCTAAAGAGTACTGCCTAAATAGTTAATAAAAATAAACTACTACTATATAAGGGCTAGGTATATATTTTAGCTAAAATAAGAAGTAAAATTTTATAGCTAATTTATAATAACTTTATAGTAAGCTATTATAAAGTTAGTAAAACTATTAAATAAGTTATAAGCTAGTATTTCTAGCTAGGGCTAAAATAAAACATTAAAACCTATATTAATAATTATATAAATTATTAGCTTAATAAGCTAAGGTTATACTAACTTTATAGTAAACTAGTAGTATTACTAATACTAAAAGGTTATTCTAAGAAATCTTAATAAACTTTATTATAAGCTTACCTTTAATTAAATAAGTAAATAGTAAAATATATAATATAATTTTAGTAGTAATAAATAGATTTTCTAAGTATATACTATATATTACTATAACTATAATAATAACTAGTAGTAACTTAGTAATTATTTTTATTAAGAATATTTTTTATAACTATAGTATACTAAAAGGCATTATAAATAATAAAGGTATAGTTTTTATTAGTAAATTTTAAGGGATTTTCTACTATCTTTTAGTAACTAAGTAGCTACTTAGCATTATATTTTACCCTTTAATTAATAGTTAAACTAAGAGAATAAACTAAATCTTAAAACACTATTTATAAGCCTTTAGGTATATAAAATAAACTAACTAGCTTAATTACTTAGCTCTTATATAATTTATATATAATACTAGCTATTATATAGCTTATAGCTATATACTAGTAAAGTTACTATAAGGGTATAAACCTAAAGGACCTAACTAAGTAATAAAGCTATTAGATATTATTAATTAAGGTGCTAAGGTTAGGGTAAAAGAACTATAAGCTAAATATATAAAGATAAAGCAGTGTGATGGATTCGAGCTGGCGGCTTGGATCCTTAGCGGAGCAGGAGAGGGGCATATAAGGAGACCCATCGTACCTATAGGGCAAACCCTAAGGACACATACACTATATATATAGAGTATATATAGAGGAGGGGGATAGTAGTCTCCCCTTCCCCTTTATAAATAATAATAACTTTATTAACACTAAATTATAGTAGCTATCTAGGCTAGTTTATAACAATTATTATCTATTATAATATTATTTATAATATTTATTTATATATATATAATATAATAGACCCTTAGTATTATAAATAGGTAGCCTAATTAGGTAATATATAGGACTTACACTACCTCTATAAAACTATTGCTTTAATAGCAGCTTAGCTTAAAGAACTACACTACTAAGCAGCCTTAATAAATTAGGCATTCTATATAGATACCTTAATGTATCCTAACTAGGTATAACCTAAATATAAACTGCTTTTAATAGGGAACCTTTATAATAGGAATAAGGCCTTATTCTAAGCTTAGTAGAGCCTTATAATATATAAGCTAAAGGCTAACTTAGACTTTATTAGTACTAACTATAATAAGTAGTTCCTTATTTACTAGAATTTATTACCTAAAATTTAGGTATAGATTGCTTTATTCTTTAAGCTTAGTAGCAATTACTAGTATATGCCTAGTTATTTCCTTAACTACTTTAATACTATATTTATAGACCTTTATTAAGAGGAATATATAGTTATAAAGCTAGACTAACTAAAGCAATACCTAAATAAGTAGTTTACTAATTTTTTTATTTACTTTAAATAAAAGCTTTACCTAGCTAGAGGTAGTACTTAGGTAAATGCAGCAAAACTTACCTAGCTCTAAATAGGACTTAATAAGTAAATAAGAGACTACTGCATAGGTTATAATATTTCTTATTCTAACTATTTTATAGTAGTTACTTAATACTATAGCATTACTTTAGATATTAATTTATATTAAATTAAAGAGTATATTAAGGCATGCCGCTAGCCCTAGGGTAAATATAACTATAAGGGTAATATAGCTATAATAGGTGTTAACTCTATAGGCTTTATAGGCACTAAATAGGGCTATAAGTCCTTTAGTAAGGCTAAGTTTAGCGTAAGATCTATAGCTATTAAGGGTGTAGTATGCGTAATATAGGTCTTAGAAGATATTATTAAATACTATAAGGCTACTTAGTAATGTTTATATTATAGTAGTAATAGCTACTATATTAAAGGCTATGCTTAACTCCTAGCCTACTACCTTTTAAAAGGACCTAGAATTAGGGTCTTAAATGCCTCTAATAAGGAGGCCCTTAGTAATAAAGATAGTTCTAACTTAAAAAAAGATAGTTTTACTGTATAAGTCTTAGCAGTAAAATATATATAAGTAGCAATAGCTTATACTATATTTATATTAGTAATAGCTTAAATATTTATAGAGAGATAGAATATTATATAGAGAAGGCACTATTCCTCCTTCCCTTTCTTTATAATAGTTTTTAGTTTATTAATACTTAAGTAAATAATAATTATAATAGCTATACTGCTATAAGTAAGAGTATAGTTTAAAAGCTAGGCCTTTAATAAATCCCTCTAACTTAACTATATACCCTAACCACTGCTATAATAGTAATAAGGCATAGCTATACTAATACCTCTTAGCGGCTGTAAATTACTTATCTTATATAATTTAGGGCTAACCTAAATAGGTAGACATTCCTTATTATAGCCTATATTATTCTAGGTTTTTTATAAGACTGTATCCTTAGAGCGCTATAGATAGCCTAGAATAATATTATACTATATACTACTAAACGCCTACTTATTGTTTATATATAGGGTAGTTTATAAATTTATGCCTCTAATGCTTAAGATATAATATTGCTAATAATTGCTATAATAGGCTTAGTATATACTAGTCTAGCCTAATATATATTAAAGTTAGATAAGGCAAGCAGTATTATAGCTATAAGTCTATATAAGATTAATATTATCCTTACTTTTATAGTAAGCCTAGCACCCTTAGAGAAAGATAAAGACCTTTCTTTATTACCTAGTAAGCTAGCTAACTTTAAGGACCTATTTTACTATAAGAATGCTAGTGCCTTACCTCCTTACTAGAGCTAGGCTAACCACTATATCTAACTATAATGCAATTCTAATAGCAGTATACTAAACCTGCCTTAGGCACCCCTTTATAATATACTATAGGATTAGTTATTAAAAATATAGAAGTAAATTATAAACCTAATAAATAAAGGTTAGATTTAAGCCTTCTTCTTCTTAGTAGCTACGCTAGTGCTATTAGTTAAAAAGGCAGGGGGTGGCTAGTATTTCTATATAGACTATAGGGCATTAAATAAGATTATAAACTAAGACTATTACCTACTGCTGCTTATTAAGGAGACTCTATAGTCCCTAGCTAGTATTTAGTAGTTTATAAAATTAAATATCTACACTGCCTTCTATTACCTATATATAGCTAAAGGGAATAAAGCACTAATAGCATTTTAAATAAGGTTTAGCCTCTTTAAATAGCTAGTATACCCTTTTAGCCTAGTAGGGGTATTTATAATATTTTAATAGTATATTAATAAAGCCTTAGGGGATGCTTTAAGGGTCTATGCTATAGCCTACCTAAATAATATTCTTATTTATACTAGTAGTATATATAAAGAGTATATATAGTGCACTAGAAATATTCTCTTATACCTCTAATAAGCTAGCCTATATCTTAATATTAGTAAGTATACTTTTAGTATAATAGAGGTTAAGTACCTAGGGTTTATTATTTAGGCTAGCTATATAGTGTGCCTAGACCTAGCTAAGGTAGCAGCTATTTAGAAATAAAAGGCACTAATAAGGCTATAAGGGGTATATAGCTTCTTAGGCTTTATAAACTTTTATTAAAAATTTATAGCTAATTTCTTAGACCTTACTAGGCCCCTACTTAACCTTACTAAGAAGGGCATTTTATTTATTTAGTCCCCTAAGTATTAAATATCCTTCTAATGCTTTAAGGATACATTCTTATTAGCCCCTATCCTTATATAATAAAACCCTACCTTAAATATAGTAGTTAAAGCTAATGCATTAGGGGAGGCGCTTAGGGGTTATCTCTCCTAATATAATATAGTAGGTATACTATAACTAGTGGCCTATTACTTAGCTAAACTTATAGCCCCTTAGTAAAACTATATAATTTATAATAAAAAGCTTCTTAGTATTATTTTATGCCTTAAGGCTTAGTTTGCTAAGCTTTATAGTGTCTTTAAACTATTTATAATCCTTACTAACTATAAGAATTTAGAATACTTTATAAGCTTTAGGGAAATATTAAAATGCTAGGTATACTAGGCAGAGACCCTCTCCCTTTTTAATTTCTACCTTTATTACTACCTAGGCTCCTAGGTAGTATGCCTTAATACACTATTCTATTATAAATAAAATAAATTAGGGGGACCTTTATTAACCTAACCTTTACTCTGCCTAGTATTTATTATATACTTATTATACTTACTTCCTACTTAGCCTATATCTATAATAAATATAGATTAAACCTAGAATATAGCTACTACTACTAACCTATAGGGGTATAATTTCTTTATAAATACCTATCTCTAAAGCCTTTAAAATTAGGGTATATAGGCTAACCTAATATATTATATAAAGATTAAGGTAGTGTAGTTTAAAGCCTAATAGTTCCCTATTAAGGTAACTACCTATTAGTAGGTTAAAGACTATATAATTAATGCTTATAGCGCCTTATTATTCTATAGCTATTTTTAAACACTATAGTATAAGCCCCTTACCACTATACTAATCTAATAGACCTATAACTTACCCTTATTAAGCTACCTAGGGAAAAATATAACCTTTTAGGCACTTTATTATAGCTACTACTAAAAGGGTATATTAATAAATATTACGCACTATATATAAAACTACTATTATTATAAAGCTTATAAAAGCTAGCGCCTATATTAGGGCTTTCTCTAACCTATTCTAGTACTAAATAAATATTAGTTATAAATTTTAGTAGACTTTATAACTAACCTTTTAGGATTTAATATAAACACTCTCTAGTTTCTTATAGTTATTATAAATTACCTCTTTAAGTATATATAGCTAGAAGCTATAATAAGTATAAGCGTAAAGGCATATACTTAATATTTCCTTAACTATTAGTAGTATTTCTATAGATTCCCCTTAAGTATTATCTCTAACTAAGGCTTAGATTAGGTAAGCAGGTTTTAATTAATACTTTACTCTTTTACTAGCACTATATAGCTTCTTTTTATATTCTATTATCTCTAAACTAATAGTAGTATTAAATATATAAACTAAAAGGTATAGGTAGTGCTTAGGGTAATAGTTTTCTTTATTTAAATAGACTAGCCTATATATTTTATAGTATACTAGCTTACTCTTAATAATTATACTTCCTTAGTTACTAGCCTTAATATATATATAGCTCTTTATAGTTTTAATATTAACCTTATTTAGTATATACTAGCTTCTAACTAAAGCTATATATTAGCTAAGGGTTAGGTAGTTTAGTTCCTTAAATATATTAAATAGGGTATAGCACTTACTTAAGCTACTATTAACTTTACCTAATAATAATAGTAGGAATTTTTTAATAAGTTATACTATTTAGTAGAATATTATTAACTAAAGAATAAAATATAACTTAGCCTTTATAATATTTATACCCTTTATTTAAGTAAAAAGCTAGACTAGGTAATAGCTAAATATACTATACTTAAGGTTCTAACCCCCCTTACTATAAAATTAAATATTTTAAAGAGAATATATTCTATTTTCTATATTAATTTAATAAAATATATAGTAAATAACTCCCTTCCTTCCTAAGTATTATAAGACTTTTACCTAAGCCCTATATAGCCCTAAGATAATAAAGTAAATAAACCCCTTAAGTATTAAATTAAGTTTATTCTAGCTATAAAGAATACTAAAAAATATAGTAAGTATTATAATATACTAGTTAAATAAGTAGGCTATATATAGCCTATATAAGAATTACTTAAAAACCTAAAGAATACTAAGGCTTTAGCACTATTTAAATTACACTAGGGCAATATATATTATAATAATAGTTTAATATAGGCATAATATATTCCTTAATTAACTCTATATAGTATACTATTTAATATATATTTAAATAATAATAGGCTTTATTTAGGCTTTAACCTAGCCCTAATACCCTTATATTCTAATACTACTTATCTTTTAGTAAAGTAAATAAAGGACTTAAATAAGCCTTTTTTTTCTTTCTTTTTTTCTTTTTCTTATATTACTTAGTAAATATAGCTATAAAGAGTAAGTTAAGGTTAGGCAGCTAGGGTAGCTTTTAGCTTATAGTAAATAAGGAAGGGTTTATTAGCCTTAGGCTAGTTATACCCTAGGTTTAGGTAAAACTAGCTAAGGGTAGTAATAATAATATAATAATAGGAGTAAATAGTAATTAAAGTAAATTTAAAAAACTAAAGTAAATTAGTATAATAAACCTACTCTTAAAGAGATTATAAAGAGAGAGTAATATATATTTAAAAAAGTCTTTAAAAGGGCTTAATATAAGTTTAAAAAAGCCTTTAAAAAGGGTAAATATAACTCTATAAAAATTAGTAAAAAAGGGTAGTATAAATATATATAAATACTTATTAGTAGGTAGAGAAGGAGAAGTAAATATAGCAGTTTAATACGCCTAAATATTAGCAAATAAATCTTAATATATAGGTATTAATTATTTAACCTAGCGCTATACCTTAAATAACTAAGTATTAGTATAGTTAATATTAGTTTTTAAAGAATAAATTATAGTAGAATTAATAGTAATAGTAGGTAGGGAATATTTAGATATTTCTATAATAGTAAATTAAAAATGCTTTAAATAAGTTAAGGTAGGTAGGGGTAAGAAACTAATAGCTATAGGGGGTATAGCGCACTTCTTAATAATATATAGAGTAATTATAAATTAAATATAAAGAGCCTTAAAAGGCTTAGTTAATATAACCCTTTACCCCTTATTATTAATAGTATTATAGGTAAGAATATATAGCGCCTTTATAGCTTTACTATAGTAAATAGCTACTACTATTTTATAGGTAAGGCAGTATAAGGTAGGGCTTTAGGTAAATATAGTAGTATTTTATATATATATTATTTTTCTTTATTTATACTTCTTATAAAAGTGCGCTAGGCTTAGAATATATAAGAATAAGCTATTATTAGCTATATATATAATATAGAATAAGCACTATATATTTAGATTAAAAAGGTTAATAAAGGCAAATAACTTATCTTTAGAGTTACCCTTTACCTTATAGTAGCCTAAGATATAGTAGCTATTTAAAGGTAGGGAGGGGGGAGAAGGAGCACTAGTAGTAGTAGCTATATTCTTACTATACTTAGCTAGATACTCTTAAGGAGATAAATAGCAATAGGGGAGCTTACTAAGAGGATTTAATAAAGAGTAATAAAGAATTAATACTAAAAAAAAAAAAAATTTTAAAATAAAGGCAGGCTAAAGGGAAAATAATAATAATAAGCTTCTAAATAAGAACCTAAGCATTAATAAAAGGTAAAATAAGAAAATAATATAAAACTTATATTTATAGGAACCTAGGGGCTAAATAGAATATTTATAGTTAATAGCTAGTGTATAATTAGCTAGCTAATTTAGAATTATAGAATTTCTATTTTTAGGTTTATTTATTATTAATAAGCACTGCATTATAACTAGTTAGAATATAATAGTTCTGCCTATTAGATTGCATTACTAACACTTTTATATTATTATTATTACTTAAATAGCTACTAGCTAGCTAATAGCTAGGGGGCGGCATAGGTAGAGAGGCTATATAATAAATTTAAGCTAGTAGCTTAAATCCTTAGTGGAGCAGGAGAGGGGTATATAAGAAGACCTATTACACCTATAGGGCAAACCCTAAGGACATACACACTATATATATAGAGTATATATAGAGGAGGGGAATAGTAGTCTCCCCTTCCCCTTTATAGATAATAATAACTTCATCAACACTAGATCGCAGTAGCCATCTAGGCTAGTCCATAACAAGCAGCTACTTAGTAATACCTAGGCTTAGTATATAAAATACTATAATATTAAGCATAAACTAATAGACTTTAATATTAAAAACTATATTCTTCTTTCTATAAAAAATATTAACTTATAGTAATTAAGCTAGAAGCTTATAGTAAAATATTTAAAACCTTACTAAATTACTAAGAAAGTTAGTTATTATAGCCTTACCTACTAACTTAAACTACCTTTAATTCTAAGACTATATAATATATTTAATATTATAAGCCTTAAGCTATTTAAAGGTAATTTATATTAAAAAGAAGTAGCAGTAGTATAGCTACCTCTTAAGGAGGACACTAAGGTATATAAGGTAGAATGAATTATAACCTATAAATATAAGGATAAGTAGCAAAAATACCTAATAAAGTAAAAAGGCTATAATAAAATAAAAAACTTATAGGTACTATAAAGAGACTTTACTTTAAAAGATATAATTAAGAATTATAAGTAGTTAATATATAGCTAGATAGTAGCATAGTTATAAGTAGAATAGGTTAATAAAGAAAATATATATCTCTCTCTTAGTAAAAGCAAGTTTATTTAGTTAAGTAAAGCTATATAATAAAAAAAAAATAATAAAAAAAAAAAAAAAAAAAAAAAAAAAAAAAAAAAAAAAGTATAAAGCATACTATTTCTACATAGTAATATTGCTACTATAACTTCTCTTCCTTATCCTTCTCCCTAGCTAAATTCCCTATTAAATTAAATAGTGCCTTAAAAAATATATATAGCCTAATAGGGCATAGTAGCGCAGTAGTGGGAGTCTTAGCCTACCTAGACCTAAAGCGTGTAGATAAAGTATAACTAGTAACCTAGTAGAGAGTTAGCAGTAGTAGTAAAATAATAATAAAAAAAAAAAAAAAAATAAAAAAAAAAAACTTATTAAGTAAAGGTTCTTATAAATAAACTATAAATAATTAAACTAGTTAATAGAAATAAGTAACTAGTTTATAGATACTAGCTACTAGATTACTGCGTTTTAATAGCGCTATTACTCTATAGTAAGCTTATATAATAATTACGCCCTTTTAGTGTATTCTAACTTATTTATATTCTTTTACTTATTAAGTATAAGGTTTAATATAGAAATAGTAGTAAGTAAACCCTAAATAGTAAGTTAGCAGTAGGCTTATAAAAGGTACTAGGAAACTATATTAAAATCTAAAAGTATTTTAAGTTATTAGTCTTTTTCTTTATAAGGTAGAAGACTTTATAATAAAAATATGCCTAATATATATTTTACTAAGAAGAAATAGTAAGTTAGTAGCAATACCTAAGTAAAAATATAGGCTAAAGAAAAAGAGAAGATTTCTTTATATAAAAATAAGTTTTATTATTATACTTATAGGTAGTGTATTTTATACTTACCTTTATAAATTAAGAAAAGAAAATATATTAATAAAAGAATAATAGCTACTTTATAGTAAGTTACTTACTATTAAAGGGGCTGTATATTATAGGAATAGGCACGCTAGCTATAATATACTATAGCTATAAATTATATTCCTTTTTATTATTAGTAGAAGCTTTAGGTTATAACTTTTAGGTATAGACTTAATGCCTATAATATAAGTAGGGAAGTTTCTCCTTATTAGTAGTAAGAGTATAGCTATTAATATTAAACTATAGCTATTAATAAAGTATAAAGTACTTATACTATAACTATTATAATATTAAAGGTAGGATTAAGTTCTATAGTAATATACTAATAGCATTTTATTAAAGGAGTTTAATTCTTAGGGGCTATAATAGACTAACTAAAGATTAGTAGTAAAAAAGTAAAGAAGTAGCTAAGTACTTATAAAAAATTTATTAAAAAAAAAAAAAAAAAAAAAAAAAGAGGCTAATTATAAAAGTAAAGGTAAGTAGTAAAGTAATAAATAGTAACTAAAGAAATAAGGTTAGTAAAATAAAGAAAAGAAAGTAAAAAAAAAGTAGTAACCTTACTAAAAGCTTATAAAGAAGAAAAGACTTATAGTTAGTAATAAGAATAATAAAGAAAAAAAGATAGAAAAAGAAGGGGAGAAGAGGGTATTTTTATAGTTATTAGGGAGCCTATAAAGATAAGGGCATTATATATAAAAGTAATTCTAACTAAGTAATTAATATGCTTAAATTAGTAAATTATAGTATAGTAATAGTAGCCTAGCTATGCATTAGTAGCTATTACTAGCTATACTAGTAAAGTAAGTTTTTAACTTAATAGTAATACCCTAGAAAAAGAAGGGGCTAGCTATATTAGGCTATTCCCTTTTATATTATAATAAATTAAAGCTATTATAATAATTATATAAAAAGCTAGCTATATTACTATAGCTTACTTTAAGCCTTAAATTAATAAAGTAAAAGAGAAATAAACTACCTAAATAAATTAAAGAATAGGTAAGTAAGATAAGGGAAGAAAGAGTATAAATTATAATGCTTAGTAGGTATATTACTACGTTACTATAACTCCTTAGTATAAGGAAAAGTAAGGTTTTATAAAGAAAATAAGGCTAGAAGATAATGCTATAATATAATAACTATAGACTAGCAAATTAGGATACTTATAAGGAAAATACCCCTAATAAGCAGTATAGCAGTAGTGTAGTTACCCTAACCTATTAAAGACACACTAGTTAAAAGTTATAACTAAGTATAGTTAGCAAAATAAGTAATAAAAAATAAGGGCATTTCTAGATTTAGCTCTATAAGAAAATAAGCTTAATAATAAAGGTAGGCTTTACTCTATAGAGAAATAAGCATAATAGCAAAGGAAGTAAAGCTATTATAAAGACCTTAGGTAAATAGTAAGATAGTAGTAAGCTTTTAATATAACTATAAATTACTAAGAAAAGATAATAAAAGGTAGTCTTTACTTTATAGGGAAATAAGTATAATACTAAGGGTAGTAAAACTATTATAAAGGCCTTAAATAAATAGTAAGATAGTAGTAAGCTCTTAGTATAACTATAAATTACTAAGGAAAGGCAATAAAAGGCAGTCTTTACTCTATAGGGGAATAAGTATAATACTAAGGAAAGTAAAGCTATTATAGAAGCTACTAGTAAGCAGTAAGTAAGCTATAACCTATTTATAAAAGTATAATTAAGGGCAATTATAAGAAAAGAGGGGGTATTTTATTATAACTATTCCTCCCTAAGGCTTTATATATAGCTAGCCTTATAAGACCTAAGGGGGGTATAGGAGTTATAAGGTATATAGTGCCCTTACTATAACCTAGCGGCGCGCTAAGAAGGCATATAAAAGGAGAAGCGCGCATATTTATATAATAGGGCAGAGATTTATACCTTTAAGCACTACCCCCTACCTAGCAGCTACGTCGCAGTGCATCTTCTGTGTCTCAGTCTTCACTCCACTAAGCAGTATCCCGTATCCAGCCTTGACATAAGGCCTTAACCTTATTATTATAATTATTAAACCCTTTAAGGTTAAAGTGGACTGTGTTATTACTATATATATTTTTAGCTATAAGAAGGTATATTAATAAGAGCAGCTTTGCTTTCTTTATAGCTACTTTTTATAATTTAATAACTTCTAGTAATAGATTTATATTAATAATAAAGCTATTATCCTAATAACTTAGTAGCTTATTATAAAGCTTATAATTTATATTAAGAGAGAGGTATTCTATATTCTTCCCTATAGCTATAAGCCACTTCTTAAAGATTATTTTTTAAGGTTTATTACTATTAGTAATAATTATAGAATTCTCTCACTACTATATCTAAAATTTCTCTATCTCTTACTTTAAAATAAATTATGCACTTATAAGTTAATGCTAGTCTTCTTTCTTTACCTCCTTCTAAAGGGTCTCTATATATTATTCTTATATATTAGTAAGGCTTATACTTATAATAAATTAGCTACTTAGTTAAACTCTTTTCCCTTAGTAGTAATAATTTATAAGTTTCTTAAGCTATTAATTATAGTTATTAATAAAGCTTTTTACTTAACCCTTAAGGGCTAAAGCTTTAAGTATAACTTTACTAATATAATAAAGACCTTTATAAGTTAAAGATAATAGAAGCTCTCTATACTTATTATATATATTTAAGAAAGCTTATAAGGTATAATAGAATTAATTCTTATTAGAAAGAAGGCTTAGATATATAGAATTAATATTAAAGCCTAATTTCTATTGCTCTTAAAGTAGCTTATTTAGCATAGGCATTAAATTTAGTAAATATATACTGCTTTTCTTAAATTCTAATATAATATTATAATATAAGAAGCTATTAGTAAATATATAATTAAAGGCTTTAAGATATTATATCCTTATAAAGAATAAGTGCCTCTTTTAAAGGAATTATTAGATTACTTATTAATATATAGCTTTAAGTAATTAGAAGACCCCTATATTAAGAGGTTAAAGAAGGTATATTAAGTAAGGCAGAAAGATAATAATAATAATATTAAATTTAATATAATAATTAATAAAGT
>SRPU01000085.1:0-35789 GCA_018360185.1 Claviceps lovelessii
AGGGTCCCGTCCTAGAGCCATCATGGTGGAACGAAAAGCGACGGGCTTTATAAACAACGAACGTACCCTGGGCAATCATGGCCCAATGAAGTAGCCTTTGCCGGAAATACGAGGAGTCACTAGCCTAGATCACGCGAACTGGGTGGAAATGACATCATGCGCAGGATGGTAGAATAATTTGCTGGCTAGAACCAAGACTAAAAATAGAAGAAAAATCGGCAAAGACGTGGTTCTGCACTGCCAAGACGGGGGATTGGGGAAGAAGAAAAAAACACTTAACATGTGTGTCTGTATCTGTATCTGCATAGTATAAACAGACTTATGATTCTCAACATTGTGCATTATTCATTTATTCCCATCATCTATTGTTCCCTCACTTGGGCATAAGTCCTCATCTTCCATTTCTCATCAAGAGACGGGCGGCCCAGAAACAAAACATGCGTTCCACTCTATCACGGCTTGTTGGAGTGGTGGCGGCCGTGGGAGCAGCTCCCGTGGCAGTGGCCGCCACTGCAGATTGGGCTTCACAATCCTGGGATGCCATTGTGGTTGGTGCCGGGACGGCTGGGATTATCGTTGCAGATCGACTGAGCGAGGCGGGATATCGGACGCTTTTGCTCGAACAAGGAGGAAAGTCGTATGGGATTGTTGGTGGAACGGAGCGACCCGACTGGTTGGGAGGCACGAACCTCAGCCGAGTGGATGTGCCTGGTTTGTGTAAGTTGTGGCGTTTTTTCTATCCTTCTTTCCTTCTTTCCTTCTTTCCTTCTTTCCTTCTTTCCTTCTTTCCTCCTTTCCTTCTTTCCTCCTTTCCTTCTTCCCATCTCTACATCTGTCAGATGCTTCTTTGTGCTGACACACCTTGCGTGGTCTTGAGACAGACACAACCATCTTCTCCGGCCATTCCGATCTTCTATGCACAGACGAGCAGTCAAGCACCTTTGCAGGCTGCACAATCGGCGGAAATAGCGCCATCAATGCAGGTCTTTACTTCCAGCCCCCCGCCTCGGACTGGGACGACTATCACCCCCCCGGCTGGCACAATGCCGATGTCCAAGCTTCCGTGGCGAGGCTCCTGCAGCGACAGCCCGCACTCACAGAGTATTCGCAAGACGGCCAGTTCTACCTGAACAGCGGCTATGACCAGGTACACAGCTGGATCGTCGACGGCGCAGGCTTCGCCAACGTCTCGTTTCTCGACACCATCGACGACAAGTATAACGTGTTTGGACGCCCCGTCTACAACTACATCGATGGCCAGCGGGGCGGGCCTACGCGGACGTATTTGCAGACTGCGCTCGCCCGCAGCAATTTTCAGCTACAGACCGGCGTGCACGTCAAGTATATTGAGCAGGCGGCCGGGAGGGCCACCGGCGTGGTGGTTCAGCTGCCGAGCGGCCAGACGCAGTCCGTGAAACTCACCAACAACGGACGCGTGGTCCTCAGCGCCGGGGCGTTGCTGTCGCCCAAGATCCTCATGTACTCGGGTATCGGGCCCTCGGACGCCCTCGCCAAGTTGGCCGCCAAGTCCTTTACGCCATACAACAATCGGGCCAGCTGGGTGGTTCAGCCGGAGGTCGGCGCCGGTCTCTTCGACAACCCCAACACTTACATCGAGTTGTCGTCGCCCAACATCAAGTCGTACACGCACAAGTATGCGGATCCTGACCCCGCCGAGCGCGACCTGTATCTCAAGTCACGGAGCGGACCATACAGCTTTGCAGGCCAGACGTCCGTCTTCTGGAGCTACATGAACCACTCGGACGGAACCCGAGCCGGCGTGCAGGGTACCGTGGGCACGGCCGGCTACTCACAATTTACCGCCGACAACACCGTCACCCTGAACATCTACGGAACGTCTGGCCTCTTGTCGTCGGGTCGTGTTGAGCTCTCCGACGACGGCAAGTTCTCTGCCGTGGCTAGCGGCGACGTCTACTACTCCCAGTCCCGGGACGTTGACGACGTTGCCGGGTTTATCTACTCATTATTCCAGCACCTGCCACCATCGACGCCAACTTCTCCGGCAACGAACGGCCTGACTCCTCTCAATATCGCGCAGAGTTCCTCCCTAGAAGATATCAAAAAGTACATCACCACTTCGTCGGCCTATGCCGCCAGAGCCGTGAATCACTGGTCTAGCTCCTGCCGTCTAGACAAATGCGTCGACACAAACACCCAAGTCATAGGCACGCAGAACATTCACGTCGTGGACGCGTCGATTTTGGCACCCATGACTGTCAATCCTCAATTTGCCGTCATGGTCGCCGCAGAGCATGGCTCGGAGCGCATATTGGCTGTCATGAAGGGAAACGGTCGTCGAGGCATGAAACGAAGGGGACGCAATTAAAAGTTTGCACTGGAAATTGAAGAATAAATAAATTGAATGACGCGTTCTGACTTGTATATAGAAGCCAATGACACATGAACATAGAAAAAGGCAGCCGTATCTTCAAACCTTG
Organism: Claviceps lovelessii; assembly: GCA_018360185.1. Taxonomy (NCBI): domain Eukaryota; kingdom Fungi; phylum Ascomycota; class Sordariomycetes; order Hypocreales; family Clavicipitaceae; genus Claviceps; species Claviceps lovelessii. The sequence goes on from SRPU01000085.1 coordinate 2,460, forward strand.
GAAAAAAGAAAAAAAGGATAACGCTGGCACTTTAATTTGTATTTAGAAACGAAATGTCATATTGGTACAGAAGAAAAAAGCAGCCGCATCTTAAATCCTTATACCAGAAATAGAAAAAAACAAAAAAACAATGGCGATAGTGCTTCAACTTGCATTCAAAACCATATGCCACATAAGTATAGAAGAAAAAAGTATCCGTGCCAGGTGGGCAACGTTCACTGTTCACCTACAACGAGCTATGTCGGACAACACAGCTAAGTCTTTGAATGGATAATCACCAGGGTTGACAAATTCAACGTCTGGTGCAGCAGGGGTCTTGCATGAAACCAAAAGAAAACAACAGAGAATATAGCCAAAAAAACATAAAAATTAAAACAATCATGTCCTCATGCTCTTATACAAGTTACGGCAATATAATACGTGATGCCGGTCTTTGGCTCCAGGCCCCATTCCTTACAACCGCAGAAATACTATCCTTACAAGTACATGTCTCAGTCGCTAAAAGGGGTTATCCAAAAAAAAAAGGAGGAAAACGACAAGAAAAGTAAACTAAAAACAGCAAGTGTCTATGCGCAAATGCAAATATTTTCCGCACCAAACCCAGACAAAACCCATATGAGTAACCCCTCCCACCCAAAACAAAGGTATCCACAAAGAAGTTGAGAAAATACGGCAGGAGCAGAAGCAAGCATGAAACACGTACATATGTGCAGCTTTGGCCTTCTCGCTTTATGAAGGACTGAAATTCCAAAGTCTTTTGCGCTCTGACGCCCACCAGAGTCCCACTTTCTCGGCTTCGCGCAGCCAGTCTGCTGCTTCCTGATTGTACTTTTTACCAACTTTAGACACCAAGCTGCTCATGGACCATTTCTCAACTCGGTCCAACTCCATTGGGTCGCTGCCAAGATCGGAGAAAATGTATTCGGTGTTTTCATCCAAGGGAAGAATCAGCCTCCAGGGCGTATCGGATGATGTAATGGTCAGCATGCGACCACCCGGATTGACAAGACTGAAGTTCCATGCTCGTCGCCCCTTGTACGTGGACTTGAATGGTCGTATGAGGGACTGTCCCTCATAGTCCTGAATGATATCTGCCGCCACGGCCGTGTCCTTTGAGTTGAGTGAGCCGGTGCTCACGAGAAGGTCAAGGATAGTAGGAAGGATGCTGAGGGAGGTGGTGTTGACTCGATGTTGCACGCGAGGCAGCTGAGGATGTCTAAAGGTGATGGGAACGCGGTGATTGCTGATGTGTGGGTTCCCATATGTGCCCGTCTTGCTGAAATCTTCTTTGAATGCCTGGCCGTGGTCTCCGACAAAGACAACCAAGGTCTCGTTGGAAATGCCTTGATCGTCAAGGATCTGCATGAGTTGGCCAATCCACACATCGTTGAATCGAACCGTGTTGAGGTAGCTGTTGAGATCCCTGTGCGTCTGAATCACTGCATTTGCTGTTCCCATGTACTCGCTCGAGTTGAACCACTTTGGAGTCGCCCACGGGTGATGGGTCGTGCTCGTGAAATGAGACATGAACATGCGCTGATTGTTTGCCGTAGCGTTTGTGATGTAATCAGTTATGTAAGATTTCAGCGCGGTTTCCGGAAACCCAAAGTAATTGATTTCTTCTAAATCGGGATCGTCCGCGGCATCTTCCTTGATGCGCTTCTTGTTGACAATGTGTTTGAACCCAATCTTCTTGTCGAATTTGTCTTGTCGATCATATTTGTCAGTCACAGCCTGAAAAAAGGCCGGGTACCATTGCTGCTCATGAAAGTCATCACTTGAAGTGTTTGCTTTCAGCCCGTTGAAGAGCTCCAGGATTTGGGGTAAGCAGGGTTGATAGCTTTCTGTTTCTGCCTCTTCGAACATGTCCACAGGGATTGGCCATGTGCCACAGTGAACTGTCGCCAAACTCTTGGTTGAAACGCTGCTCGTTGTGAGCCCGCCATTAATGTTAATTCCACCAAACCCTTCCCTCGTCTGGTCGTTCCACTCAGAGTATCTGCGGCCAAAGCTTGTGCCGTTTTGGCTCATCCACTTGCCTTTCAAGCCAGTGATGTGTTCTGTATTGGGTGATATGTGCGACAGCAACTCATTGACGTCGTCGTAATCGCGTTCCTCGTGGGACTTCATGATCAGATTGTGAAAGCCCGAGCCCTGCTGTAAGGGAAAGAGTTCCTCCCGCATGCTCTCCATCAAAATCAGCGCAATATGCTTTATCTTCACGGACTTTTCCTCCAGTACCTGTTGTAACGGTTCCAAGAAAGGGTCGTCCAAATTCGTGATCTTCAGGGGGTCATTTGCTGGATTGTAGTACGGGTCTAGAAGCAGTGGATCGGAGCAGCCATCGTGGCGTGAATCAGGAGTATCTTGTGCAAGTGCTTCAAGATCATCGGACTTGTTATTTCGACGCCAGCGAGCAAAGCCCTTTGGGAGTTGAGAGGGGAGCCACTCGGGAACTCTCTCTCTATATCTTTGGTTGATATCGTTGGCCGCACCTGGCGCCCACCCCTTGTAGTTCCCACGAGGGTTTTCCCATCTCGCCCTTTCAATCAGCTCTGGGAACGGCCACGAGCTCAATGAGCACTCCTCCACCGAATTGGGAGCGAAAGCAGCAAGTAGTGGCAGCGGCAGGGTGGTGAACATGCGATTATAAGGTCTGTCAGGGTTGAAGAGGGTGGAGATACAGACTAAACCCAGAAAGACCAGCGCCGTGAAGCTCACTGCGACGACGCGGTGGCAAACCATGGCACGACCACCCCTGGTTCCAGCGTCATGGTGACTAGACATTGGATTGTTCAATGTTTCGGAGTCAGCGTAGTCGGAATCGGAGTCGTAACCGAAGTCGGAGTCGGAATCGTGTTCGCGAGTGGGCAAAAGAGACGATTCGGTTTCCGCTTTATTGGAGCGCTTGGGACAAGTCTTTGCCGCAGCCCATCGCAGTGCTACGAGCCAACCATTCATTCATTTCAACACTTTTGCCCTAAGGGATAAGAAAAGAAGAAAGGGGAGAACTGGAGTGACGGACCTGACTGTACATGCACCTCGCCAGACGATAAGGCGCTGCCGCAAAGCTTACAAAGCCGTGACTTGACGATCCACGCGATGAGAAGAATGACGCAGGAGAAGGACAGGGGGGTGGCGCCTTCGTTCAGTAAAACTTTGCGACCTTCGTCACTGAAGGCAAATGTGGTCGCATCTCTCCAATTGATTTCGCCGCCTGTCTGATAGAAGAAGCCGATCTGGGATGAGGCCGCTCCGAGAGTCACGAGACTATGAGGTCAAATACAGAGTGCGCTACGTCAGCTTCATTCAGATGCTTCACTTTGGGAGCATCACGCATCATGTATTGACTCACCTGACCACGAACCCCACCGCAAACCCCAGGCGGCCCAGAACGCCATTCTTTCGGCATAGCAAGGCCCAGACAGTACTGATCAAGATGACGTCGGCGAGAAGAAATGCCGGTAGACAAAAGACGAAGACTGGTACAGGAAATCCATGGGCGTTGAGGAACAGGCGAAGAAGCTTGGTCGTAATAACGGAGATGACGAAGATGGCAAACAAGAAGGAAGTCAAGGTAGGATGCATTGCGGGCTTGTGTTGGTCGTCATCGAGACGAAACCAAGCCGCTCGAGGCCTTCAGACGAGGTCGACTGCTACTGCGATGGTCCGGTCTGATCTGGTCGATGGTTCGTCTTGGGATAACACACAACTCAGGCTTGTTTCGAGGCAATCACGAGGGTGGGCCGAGTCAGCGAGCGCCGAGGACGAAGATGGTAAGGAATGGAATGACAGCCACGGTGAAGGGTTGCACGAACAAAAGAAGGGAAAAAAAAAAAAAAAGAAGAAGAAGAAGAAGAGCCAACCATCGCAGACCAGCTGAATGTTATGTAAAAGCTGCTGCCTCGAAGACCCAATTGTGGTGGTTTGACATTGGGGGCGGCGGACGCAAGCTTCTGGTAACAAGCCGGATGGAAATTTCAGAGAGCGGGATCCGCGTCGGTCAAACCGCTTGGTGGATGCATGTGGTGCCAGTGCTCTTGGTGGTGACACAATGGGTCGTGAGCCAAGGTGCGGTCAAAGCTGACCACCAGACTCAATCAACTAAACTGGAAACGGGCACTGCGCACACGACCCGAGACCAAGTCGGGGGTTTGTGGTTTCAATTTTGTCGAGGAGATGGAGGATGTCAACGTGTGTGTGGCGGAAAACAGGCAGCGAACCAGACGCTTTGGCTTCGTACAGACCGAACAAGGGCTGCGAGGAGGCCAATCGCGCGACTGAGAAATGCAAAAATGCTGCTTCATCCGAACGGTCCAGCGCAGAGGCTTGGAATGGGAGACAACGGAATAATAAAACCAATAAGAGATAAGAGCCTAGTGCGGAATGGAGCTGCATCCACCTTGGAAGTCGATCTCAGATGCTTCACAGCGCGCCGTTGAACTTGTTCTGTCGGGGGTGGATTTGCTGGATTCGCCCTTGCACGTGAAAAGCGGGTCAAAGGAAACAGCACGCCTGTAAAGGGAGAAAGACAGTGGGACGCCCTTTACTTTTTTATTTGTACTTTTTTCTTTTTCTTTTTCATTTTTCATTTTTCATTTTTCATTTTTCATTTTTCATTTTTCATTTTTCATTTTTCGTTTTTCAGTTTTCAGTTTCTTTTTTTGCCCGCCCTCAACATGATATATGGAGGAAGAAAGAGGGCACGAGGCACGCACACACACACACACAACGCACGCACGCGCACGCACGCACACACACAAAGATTTGTGGAGCAATAGACAATCATCAACAAATGTAAACAATGACAGCTTGACACGAGGTTGCGCCACCAACCAAGCCAAGAGCAACAAGGCGAAGCAGAAGTCCTCCGATGGCCAAGGCGTCGGGTCCGTCTGGTCCTGAATATCAGGAATATGTTGTATAAGTAACTTTGCGTCTGGTACCCGTAGACCTACTTAGTGTTCCACTAAGTAGACCACAAAAATCGGGGACAACCACATTATTCCGGGACACCCGGTTCCATGACCCCACATACAAATTTTGCGGGCGTGGCCTGGCAAAACCACCTATTTTATGTCATAAGTGTTATTTTTTTTGTCACTGACGATGTTAACGATTAGAAGAGGGCTAGGGAGGCCTCTGAGTGTGATACACATCAAAAAAAACATCGGATTTGATGCCTTTTTGGCGAGGGCGTGCGAGGGCGTGCGCGACAACGCGTTCCATGCCTCCACACACGATTTCGCGGGCGCGCCCTGGCAAAGGCATAAATAGGGCTAGTAACATTAGTAAGAGGAATGCTTCCATGTAATTGTATATAATAGACCAAATTTATTAGGGAGACTGTATATAATTCTGATCTATTGAGGACTTCCTAATGGTTCTTCCTGTAATTCCAACTCTTTACGCATGTCACTAAGCTCTTGTGTAATCCTCTTCTATACTGGCTCGCGTTGAGGCTCGCGTTAAGGCTCGCGTTGAGGCTCTTCTTGATAATCTTGAGGACTAGGGTACGGCGAGCACGGCGGCGAGGATCTGATATAATCTTGTAAGGCCTTGATATCATCATTATTATCGTGATTATTAAACCCTCTGAGGTTAATGTGTACTGTGTCATCGCTATGTATATTTTTGGCTGCTAGGAGGTATGCTAATGAGAGCGGCTTTGCTTCCCTTATAGCTGCTCTTTGTAGTGTAATGACTTCCGGCGATGGATTTGTATTAATAATAAAGCTGTTATTATAAAGACTTAGTAACTTATTATATAGCTTATGATTTATATTAAGAGCGAGGTATTTTATATTCTTTTCTATAGCTACTAGCTACTTTTTAAAGGTTATTTTTTAAGGTTTGCTGCTATCTATAATAATTATAGAATTCTCTTACTACTATATTTAGAATTTCTTTATCTCCTGCTTTAAGATAGATTGTATACTTATAAGTTAATATTAGGTTTCTTTCTTTATCTCCTTCTATAGAGTCTTTTTTTATTATACTTATATATTAGTAAGGCTTATGCTTATAATAAATTAGCTGCTTAATTAAACTCTTTTTCCCTAGTAGTAATAGTTTATAAGCTTATTTAGCTATTAAGTATAGTTACTAATAAAGCTCTTTACCTAACCCTTAAGCATTAAAGCTTTAAGTATAATATTACTAGTATATTAAAGACCTTTATAAGTAGGTAATAAGAGAAGCTTTCTATATTTATTATATATATTTAAGATAGCCTATAAGGTATAATAGAATTAATTCTTATAAGGTAGAAGGCTAAGATATACTAAATTAATATTAGAGCCTAGTTTCTACTAGTCTTAAAGTAGCTTATTTATAATAAGTATTAAATTTAGTGGATATATACTGCTTTTTTTAAATCCTAATATAATATTATAATATAAGAAACCCTCTTTAAATATATAATTAAAGGCTTTAAAATATTATATTCTTATAAAGAATAAATGCCCTTTCTAAAGGAATTGTTAAATTGCTTATTAGTATATAGCTTTAAAAGGTTAGAAAACCCCTATATTAAGAGATTAAAGGAGATATATTAAGTAAGGCAGAAAGATAATAATAATAATATTAAATTTAATATAATACTTAATAAAGTTAATACTACTATACCCTATAAAGCTATTAATAATAAGGAGCCTATATATCTTCTTATTAGGGGGGTGCTAAAAGGGTTTATTACTATAAAGCTACTTATTATAACTAAACTACTTAATAAGGGACTTTTTAGAGTATTATACCTATGTAGAATGCATTTAAGATTACTTATTAAAGTTATAAATCTAGTTAAAAGTAATAGTTTAACTACTAAAGCTAGAGGGTAACTATATAAATTATATATTAGCTTAAGCTTTAATTTTAGACTATAATTTTATTAAGTAGTATTAGAATATTAGCTATAGAGGAATAATATTACTAATAGCATTAGTAAAGGCAATTAGTATTAATAACTTATAATTTAAGGGATTAGATACTTTAGGGCATGCTCTTTTAGAAGATATAGCTATAATAATAACTTAGGTTTATTTATAAATGCACCTAAGCTAGATTCTATACTTATTTTTATTTTAATACTCTAATAGGCTAATTCTATAGTTTTTAATAATTTCTATAAGATAATTAAAGAACTCTTAAATATATAAGGAATTAAAAGCTTAAAAGGCTTTCTTAGATTTATTAATAGCTTTAATTATTATTATTTAAAGCTTTAGGTAGTATATAGTCTATTATAAATACTATATCTTACTAATAGGCTAAAGAGAGGGATTATAGTAGCTTTATAGTATATTAGTAGCTTCTTTAATATAACTTTTAAAAGTAGGGAAGCCCCCTTTTTATATTTATTAAATATAAGCTATAAAAGCTTTATCTTTAGTATTTATAATATTTAGTAGGCGCCCTCTTTAAAGACTAGCTTATAGCTCTCTAAGGGAATTATAGCTTATTCTTAGTATTTTATTAATTGCTTGCTAAATAGCTAATTTAGATATATTATAATATTCTATAGCAGCTTATATAGAGATTTAATAAAAAGATAGAATAGAATTATTACTATTTAATTAAATTAATGACCTTAGGGGGGTCCGCAGTGCTCTTAATTATAACGTCCTTAAATTATTAGGTAAAGATAGTAAAATTCCTTGTAATTGAAGGACTTCCTTAGCAGCAGCAAGCACACTAGGAGGGAATTTATGCTATTGTGGTTGTATTGTCGCAATAGATTAAAAAGAATGTATTATTATAGGTTATAATAGCAAATTTTACTACGAAACGCTAAGAAAAAGCCAGGTGGCGGGGTGGTTGGGTGTCCCGGAATAATGTGGTTGTCCCCGATTTTTGTGGTCTACTTAGTGGAACACTAAGTAGGTCTACGGGTAGCTCACGTTGCATCCACTGGTTCCCGTCTCGCTTCTCTGAGAATATTCCGGGCTTTTCCTCCTCCGGAATCCACACTTGGCGTGCATGCGTCATGTTTCAATGCCATCCATCAATAGATCATTGATGCCTGCAAGGGTCCACCGCGCTTGCCACGTCTAGCCTCCGGTCAGCAACCATTCATACCTCCCTGGTCCCTGGTGGCTCCTTCCGACCGACTGGCGCCCTAAATTGCCCGCAGACTAGCCCAAGCCAGGGTAACAGCAATACAGATTGAAAAAAGAAACCGCATCCTAATTAATGTTATCGTCTCCATTATTCTGCCGAGTCCTTCTTTCTTTCTTCTTTCTTTTCTTTTTTTTTCTCTTCTTTCGTTGATCTTTGACGAAATAACACTTGCGGAGTCGCCTTGTGAGTTTCCTCTTGGCGCGCCATGCTAGCAGCATTTTGCAATTCGCCTTCTGCAACCTCTGCGACTACCAGTCCATGCTCGCTTGTCGCGGCATCTAGTCAATAGCAATTTCTCGTTTTCTCAGCGTGATCACTATCGTGGCCAATTTCAGCGATAATCCTCCCAGTAGAAACATAGAAGGATCCTGGACCAGCACCATTTTGATCAAAAAGACATGCGTCCCAGCTGTCATGTCTAACAGGTCTATCATGAACCGTCTGTAGAAAGCGCGGTCAGTAGGACAATCGATGTGAACTGAAATACTTTCGTTGCTTTTCCTCTAATAGTAACCCTGCGCAACGGCATGCGGCAGAACAAGTGTGAAAGAATGGGCATTAGACGCAGGACAAACTCTTGTGTCTTCTGGTGAAAGTTCCTGCAAGTACAGGGAACAGTATCTGTTCGCCAGAAAGGAGCAGAAAGCAAAGTCACGGCGTATTCGGCAAAGTAGAATCGTCCCATCAAGCCGACAAAATGCCACTTCAGATAAACAGACCTCGTCTTCGCAGGTACTCAGTCAAGAATTCGCAACTGTTGCTTGATACTCATTTGGCACGGGTCACTCAGGAGAAGGCAACTTTACAATTGCATGGATTTTTGCAGGATTCTCACAGCTTATGCTGAATTTTGGGATGGAGGGGGAGGCTTGTGGGAAGTGGTACGAGCAAGGCAAAGAGCGGGATCCAACCTGAAAGATCAGCAGCTGAAGACGTTATTGCGAATACCCTCGCAGGACGCGTTTTCAGGCGCACATATTCTCAGGTATATCGAATCCACGGCGGCCAGCTATCCAAGCCATTTCATTATAGTTCAACATTCTATGAGATTGAAAAAAACAGATACACAACTTCTTATAGGGCCCTTCATTGTCCTAAACTAATGTTACTATGTCTAATAATACATTCAAGACAGACTGACTATTCTTAAATAGCATCTCAAGCCTCGAAAAAAATCGGCAATACAGTCGCGAAAAGAATCCTAGGGAAACATAAGATTTTACAGCAATCCCTGTTCATGTTCGCGGTATGCATGTGTAGGCCATGTCGCATAGCCTCGACCATCCCCGGCTCTACATCTGCGCCCTCGAACTGCGTATGTTGAGCTTGCCTTTTGTACCGACTAGTTATGTCCCGTTACTACGAAAACAAGTCTGGGACTTGTGTGGAGTCAAATTCAATCATCTGCTTTATGAATGAGGCTCTTGCATTGAATCATTCATCCTAGAGAATTCGTCATCATCTTGACGATGATGATGGTTTTAACCCGTCCTTGGTGGATGTGTCCAAGACCTCTCTCATGCTGGGAGCCCTTGTCTCCGCGTTTTTAGCTAACCTGAGGCATCTCATCGGACGTTTACGTGATGCAAAATTTAATCCTTTAACCTTGTTCTCTTTGCTCTACTTTGTTGAATTCATCAGAGCTGTCAGAGAGTAGAGGCGGCCTGACTTAGGGGTCTTCCAAATTTTCTCTTTATTTTGTATCAAGTAACGAGGATCAGTGGGGAAAGAGTTGTAAATATTCTCAACAATTCTTCAAGGCATTCCGCTAGAGTTTATATCCTTTATATCGTCTTCTGGAATAGTACGTTATTTTCCCAGTCTTAGTCTAATGTTTTGGCATCTAATCATGCCAATCTCAGTGTCGCTGTTCCACACCACGTTAGCGGCGGTCCAATTTTGTTGTCGTTTCAAGCGCCAGGGTTTTGGCAAAATCTATGATGCATCGGCCTCGATCTGAACACTCGTGTGACTGTTCATTTTGCTCCTCAGGACCTTCACTTCACCTTCGTCATCGTATTGCGAAGACAGAAAAATACAATCATGGAAGGGGGAAAATCTCAACTTGAAATATAATATCGACCCTTCTTTGAAGGGTAAACTGTTGCCCTATGTTGGCTACTTGGATATTATGACATAATGATTGTTACATGGCTGGACCAAACCCAAGGTGGTCGCATACTTCATCCACCTCCGTACCGGGAAAGCGATTCGAGAGGCTACTCTTCTGTGAGAATCGCGGTAAATGAGTTCAAGAATCAAAATGGAATTCAGGTACGATTTCACATTAGTATCCCAGTTCTGCAAACTAAGAAATCTGCATGAACAATGCTACTCATCTTTGCCCAACGCAGATCTGAAAGCATGCATCATATTGACCTTGATTGTGTAGATAAGTTCTTCATCATGACTTATTGCCCTTGCATCTTTCAGCAGTCAAATGTCGTAAACACAGATGCAGCCGAAGTCGCCTAAACAAGGCCTTACGTATCGTACACATTCAACGTAGAATTGACTCTCTTGGAAGATTGTTATGACCATGACGCTCTTCAGCGGTCTCATACAAATCCAGTCGAAAAAAGCGCAGGAAACTTGCCACAGGCGATTATAAAGCTTGACAGATCAGTCAAACTGTGGCCAAGGGACCAAGATTTCAAATACGACGCGGAATCAAGATCAAGTGGAAGTTACGGCGCGAATGGAATACATCGAAGCTTGGGTATTAAAGAGGCATCAAGCAATCACTTCGCGTTAATATCTGACTGGAATTGTCCGCTTCCAGATTCCATAGTCGTTCCTTTGCTTTTTCATTGAGATTCTTTATCGTTGAAATTAAAGAAGCAATTGATTCACATCTATCCTGCATGCGTTTCGGAGTCGGCAATAACAGGATGGATATCTAAGAGGTCTACTCTAAGAGATGTTGGAAGAAGAAAAAAAAACTACTGGTGATTGAACAACTATTGCGATCGATATCTATCGACTTTATATATCGTTATCTGCCTACGTCTAAGGATGAGGTAGGGATGAGACGCCAGAGATCAATGAATTTCTAGGACTAATATATGTGGTTGTGAATATGTGTAATCTATCCTTAAACTACACTCGATACAATACAGTGCTAGGGACTTGTTATATTTCCTATTAATGAAGCAAAAGCTTTTATCTTTTTTGCGACTTTGAATGCTCTAAAAATTGAATCCCATGGACCTGTTCAAGCCTTTATTAGAAATTGCCTTTGTGGAGTTAAGTTTTGGAGTCCTGATAATTCTTGCAAGTGATTCCCAAATTCATAATGATATATCTATTCCTGCTTCTCAGAGCTACTAAGTGGGTGTGCGTGCATAGGAGTATATGTGACTTTAGTCGTCCAAGCTTGTGCGTAATATAAGAAAAGAAGAGGCTCGTTAATGATATAACATACGGGTATTTGCTCCTCACTATATGCCATAACCCTTTTTCTTGGTGGAGATATTCTATCGTCATATCAAAGGAAAGTAGCTGCCCAGAGTTGTCTAAGAACAGTATTGTGTCTGTTGAGCCTTGCTAATAAAAAAATGAAGACTTACAGTATTCTTAGAATGAAAATAGTTCTGAAGTGTGGAAGTGTTTTCCAGTCATCTTTGGTCTTTTTTACTTTTTTTTTTTTTTTTGACAAAAAGAACAAAAACAAAAACAAAGACAAAACAATACTGGGACGTCGGGAATGCTCGACATAGCTCATTAATTCTACAAACATGATCCGAGACTGCTTCAGTATGTATGTCCAAAACCTTTGCAACAACCTTCATAGAAAAATGCTGCGTCATGGATACTATGTCCTTATAAAAGTACTGATGCAAATATCAAACTTGTGCTGCACTGTTAGATAGACAGCGATTCTCACTGGCCTTTTGTGATTCCAATCGTTCCTGGAAACGAGATACGCTTCGCTCATATGTATGAGATCATAAAATATCGCAAAACAAAAATTGCTATAGTGACTTGAGATACATGTCCCGTCGGGAGCTTTGAGCCATTGATGAAAGTGGTCTTATTGAAAACACCCAGGTTTGTGCAGAGTCAGCACGACCAATATCCGCAATCCATGGTAAGCTCACGTGCATACGACGAGCAACCAGTTTATCGCAGGTCATTCAACGCTTAAGCCAGGAGAAAATAATGATGTCTAATAGTGAATGACGAAAACTTCCAAGGATTCTCAAAGCTTAATTTCTTCGTTTCTTCTGCGCACCATCAATCTCGCAGAAGGATTTGCTGTCATGTTGAGGCCGAACTTTCTCGGCTCAACATCAGTTCCGTCAACTAGTTTAAAGTCATATTTCATTAAAATATGACAGAGAACGAGCTTAATTTCTTCGGAAGCGAAAAACCTTCCCGGGCATGCATGGAGACCATATCCAAATCCCATGTGCTCAGGACTTACGCTGACAAGCTGAGCTGAATGCTCTTTGCCTGGAATCTGACGCATCTTGTAGAAACGGTACCCATCAAACTGGTCTGGTTGCTCGTATGAAGCGGCGTCCCATTGCTTGTGCGCAGATACCAGTGTTAGCTTGTTCTTTGGCAAGACTGTGCCATCAGAGAGTTTGATGTTTGCTGTGGTCATCCTGCGCATACTTGCTAAAGATTCAATATTAATATATGTTACTCAGGTGCAAGATTGATAGCTCACATGCTCTCACCAATAGATATAGGCTTTAATCGTTGACTCTCTTTCAAGACGCTGTCCATCAGCTTGAGTTTGTAAAGCGAATGTTTTGACCAGCCATCAACTCCCAGAACAGATATTATTTCCTTTCGCAGAGGCTCGATGAGCTCAGGATTGCATGCGAGGTCAAGCATCACCTGTGTGAAGAAGTCTGTGGTGCTGTGAAGAGCCGCGACGGAGAGCGAAAGCTGGGCCCCGGCTGGATCATATGTCGTCTTCTTATCCTGTGCTGTTTGCTCGAGCCACTCAATCGCGTCATTGCACTCAAACTTTTCACCTTTGCGGGCGGCATCTGCCTTTTCAGCGCGCCTTTTCTCCAGAAGCGGATAGATAAGACCTTGCGCATCTCGAACTAGGGCGCGGGCGGCGGTACAGTGAGGCAGGAACCATTGGACCAGGGGTCGCAACGAAGCCGGCCATAGTCGCAGTTCCTCTACTGCTTTAAAAGCAACAACGGTATACGTAGTTGTAACCCGTAGCCACTGGGGGTTCCGACACATCTCCACCCCCAAGAAGACTCGTGACGTAATGCGTGCCATGAGTTTCAAATTTGCTTCTTTGGCAACAATTTCGTGCCAATCTGATTGAAGTAGAGTTAGCTATCCTCTCCCTAACCACCAGTCGCAGAGCATGTGACGTATAGAATATATGGCTCTAACCTTCATCATCAGTGTAGACATCCTTCAGTACGGAGGTACACTCATCCGACACTGGTTGAGTCACCAGTGTCAATTGATGGGTGAGCTGATTTCGTGCAACAAGCTTCATGAGATGACTTTCCTTAGTCCCTTCTCGGAATCCATCAAAACCGGGGAGATGAGCGTAGAACCACTGCCTGAGTTAATATACAACTGTGTTAGACTTATTTTTTCTCTACTAACCTTGAAGGCGGCCTTTGTGAAACTAAGCTGGTCATGGTTGCGGATTTCATATGCGTATTTTGGCGGCAGTATTAAAACCTCTCCGACGTCGGCCATAATCCGAAATGGGAGTCCAGGACTCAAAGCTAGCCCCTTGGCGATGAGTTGTCGAGCACCAAACATGAACTCCTTTTTGACGCGGACATTGGTGAAGTCCCCAAATTTCTTGCCATTGACGAGGCGAAACGGCGACGCCTTTAGCCATTTGAGGCTGCAGAACAGGACGAAAATTGCGGTCGACACCAGAGTAAGCGCATATTTGATCTCTATTGAGCCACTAAGTTGAGCAAATTCCGAATCATAGGGCATTTGGAGACTTGATAAGTTTGATGAAAACATGTTGCCTTGCATCAATTGAACGTTCAAGCAATTTTCTGTGTAGTAAAGCTGCGAAGATGCTTCCGTCTTTGTCCAATTCCTGTAGTGGGACAGACGAGATGGGTAAGTTGGACAAGCCAGCCACGCTTTTTATAGCTTAATACTAATGCTGGCTGTGAGTTTAAGGCGTGTGATGTGAAGATGATGCGGACCGGTAAGCTTTAGACTGCGAAAGAATATCAAGCAAACAAATACTATAAATCAGACTGGCAAGTGCCCAGACTAACTGAGGCTGTGAAAGGCAGCTGACTCGATGCGAGTCGGTAGCCATTTGCGAGACTATATGAAGCCCTTGCGCAGATCCCTACCAATATAAGGCGAATGCGTAAAGAAGTAGCAATGAATTATTACGCGCATGGCAGTCCGAACTGAGCACGGAAGAGTTGCCGAAGTATATTACGTATGTATAGAGAGAATGATGTAGCTAGAGGTGATATAGGATCCTTCCTATATAGCGCCTCCCAGCTGACGGCCCGGTACAGGGTCACGTGTGATCGGTTGCTAAGGTGTTGCAAAATCATCCAGGGGGTAGACTGCATTTATCATGTTATCTTTGTACTAGTGGACTTATATTTTAGCCCCAGCATATTCTAAGAAATAAGTACCTATAAGAGGATTCAAACCCTTACCTACTCCCCTGTTAGCACATGCAGATATCATTACGTACGCTCGGTTTCTAGGGTTGTACTTTTGTACAATCATCCAGAGGGTGTATTGTTCGTTTTAAAGTGAAAGTTGACTCTGTATAACGTCATCTTCTAAGCGAGTTTCTTACATACTATACGTATATAATCTTAGAATTGATATTCATTTTAAAAATTGGAAAAGCTCTTAAAATAAAACTTTTCGGAATTGTATATGAGATAATAGACTAAGCTAACAAGCGTGGCATTAGGTATTTCCGGGCAGACAGGATGATGTCTTCCCAATAATACCATACCTATAAAGCAAGTAAGAACACTCTTTTTTTTATTATCAAAATAAGCTAAACTCATTATTTCTTTATTTAATTAAGTTTCTGTGTTCTTCTGGGAGAAACCCAAAAGATCATTATAGGAGTGTGTTGTCCCGGACACAGTAGTTTCCAAACCGGGAAGTAAGTAGCCCTTCGCAATCCAGCTACGACACTTGCTATCCCTCCGTGTGAAAAGAACCACCTCTTTAAATGACATTGGTTTCTAGGAAAAAGTATTCAATCCAATCTTCCCATAGCCGCATGTTTGCTATCATAGCATCTCCATAAACCAAAGATGGACGTGCCTAGAGCTGCATCCGCCGTTCTGCATACGCTGCGCGGGCACCTACTTCCCACAGCAAACAATAGTTTAAGTCCAGCGTCTTATTACACCATTTACATGATACTCATTAGTCTTGTTCTTTGCTACCTTTTCGATATCGCAAGTTGTCGAATTCCTCGGGTAAAAGTTCCTGTCGTTGGATATCGATGTATATTTGAACCAACATGGTTCGTTCGGTTGCGGTTCGTCTGGGCAGGCGGCTCCATCGTTCGTGAAGGTTACAAGCAAGTAAGTTAGGAAGTTTTCAACAATTATCTTGTGCAACATTCTTATTTTGACTAGTTCAGATCATCAATCTTTCAAATACGAAAACTCGGCACCGATATCGTCATCATACCTCCAAACTACATTGACGAGGTCCGCAGATTATCCAAGGATAAAACGCGATCGGTCGAGCCATTCATCAATGATTTCGCGGGAACATACACTCATGGAATGCCATTTCTCGAGAGCGATCTACAAAATATTGTCATCCAGAAAAAGTTGACACCGAAATTAGCTCTGTTAACAACAGTGATGCAAGAAGAACTAGATCTTGCACTATCCCTAGAAATGCCAAAAATGCGGGGTTTGTAGTCACGATTCCTTTTTTGTAGCCCATTGGCTAACATATTTCGTTAGAACATGAGTGGATCGAGATTGACATTGCCACCATCTTTACGAGGATTATTTCTCGCTTTCGGCAAGGGTGTTTCTTGGACCTGATGACTGTCGCGATGAGGAATGGCTATCAACTACCACGGAATATAGTAAAAGCCTCTTCATTACAGGTTTCATTCTGCGAGTAGTGCCTCACATCCTTCGTCCATTTGTTGCGCCTCTGTTACCTTCATACAGACAATTACTTCGAAATGTCTCGTCGGCGAGAAAAATTATATGCCGCATCCTACTTTCTCGTCAATCTCAATCCAATGCAGCAACAAATTCTGACGAGGATGTTTTGCAATTCATGATAGACACGGCTACGGGCCGGGAAAGTATCCACGAAAACCTCGCCCAGAGGATGCTGATTCTTAGTTTGGCATCAATACATACTACGGCGATAACAATGACACACGCGATGTATGACTTATGTGCTCATCCAGAATATCTCGAGCCTTTAAGGCAGGAGGTGACGGATGTTCTTGCTGATGAGGGATGGCATAAGACAAGGTTAAGTAGACTCCACAAACTCGACAGCTTACTGAAGGAGTCACAACGCTTTAACTCCGTCTTTCTTCGTGTGTCCTTCCCAGACCCGCACTAGTTCTAAATATCTGCTAATCGCAATGCAGTAACTTTCAATCGCATATTTCACGAGCCGATCAGTCTTTCAGACGGAACTTATCTACCACCCGGAACCCGCGTTGCCGTCCCTTCGCACGCTATGCTGCAAGATCCTCTTCACGTTCCGGGTCAGTCCCCCCCTGCGCAGTTCGACGCATTTAGGTATTCGAAAATACGTGAGGATTCCGACGCCGCATCAAAATATCACTTCTCCATGACGGACTCTAGCAATATGGCTTTTGGATACGGAAAATATGCGTGTCCTGGAAGATTCTATGCTTCAAATGAAATGAAGCTAGTATTGAGTAGTCTTCTGCTGCGATACGACTTCAAATTTCCTGATGGAACTGGGCGGCCAAAGAATATCACAATTGATAGCGACATGTTTCCAGACCCGAGGGCTCGACTATGTGTTAAATTACGTTCATCAGTTAAATGATGGCTCCAGTATTCATCGCTATCACTTTAAATGAATCGCGACATTCACAGCTGAAATAATGCGAATACTGCTTTGGGAGGCGGAAAAAATAGAAGTTCTCTACAATTTAGTTGATATGATCTCTCCAATCTTTAGGATACTGTAGACTTACTTTATTAACACGAGTCGCAAGCATATACATGTGTAAAAAAGGATTTATGCCACTCATTCACACGGCTCAGAGCTGGGATCAAATTTACTTCGATACAGTGGGAGCCAAAAAGGTAAAGGGTAGATTTTGCTCAGTCACCCTAAGGAAAGTACTAGTCGTCAATCTTAACATGCGGAGTAATCTACCTTAGGCTAAATTTAACGTCAGCGACCAAAAGTTGTTGTTGAAGAGAACTCAATACTTGCACATCAGTAGACTTGAATTCGCTAGAACAGGGGTGCAATCCACGAGCGCCTGCAAGCTTTGCAGTCGAGAAGAGCAAGTACAATATATATATATATATATATATATATAGATTACTGTGGTACACCTACTTTATGCTCTTTATAGGTAGAATTAACTTTATTCTTAGTATTTAAACCTTCTATAAGTATTTACATATTATTTTTAAGCCTCTTCTAGGATAATACGTAGAGTTCTACATAGAATATAAATTCGATATCTTTCTAAAAAAATTCAACTACCCAGCGCGTCCGAATTATGCAATCTAGGAGGGACTGCAAACTCACAGTCCGACTGCAAAGCTTGCAGGCGCTCGTGGGCCACACCCTAGCTAAGGAATTTTTAAATATTCACCTGTGGCTGAATTTATTGCTTCGATTAGGCATTTTGGTTGGGGAATAAATTATTCTATTTAGCCTGCTGTGTATTCATGTCAAATAAAATAGATGTGGATTCAGGCACTAGTTCTGCCATATGCCGCGCTCGCTTATAATTGAATAACTAAAAGTTGTTTCATAAATGCACATCATGTGCCGATGACGGAAAGGAAGTAAGCTCTGGGCCTACCTATAGTAGTAGCGTTTAATATACAGTTGAGAAAATGTGCGTATGTATGGAGCTGCAGACTTTACATTGAACAGAGAGCTGAGACTAACTTTAGAAGCCGCAAAACAAGGATAAATTGCATGTGATTATCCTGGACATATTTACAAAGATACTTATAGACACAGCTATCAAGAGAGGTATGGCGTAACATTAGTTGCGCGTAATAATTATGTGTAATAAGAATTCGAGTTTGTATGGGAGTTTAGACACGTATAGCTAATTCTAGCCATGTTCTCTTACTTACTAATACTATACCTGATCCAATAGTCATGATACTCATTTCAGGCTACCTAGTAAGTAGATCACACAAATCAATCAGCGGTTGGATAGCACACCACTCGGCGGAGTGTATTCTCGCCTTGTTGCAAGAACTTACACTCTGGGGTGCCAGTAGTGAAACAAAGAGCATGCAGCTTGTATGAGTCAAGGAAATTTGCTAGCTTGCAATCAATACTCTCGTCTAATGCTGTGCACAGGCATCTGCATAAACGTGGCGCCAGTTGCAGAATGGAATAGATAATTGATATGTTCTCCTTCTGCTATCACAGGGTCTGTCTTTCTACCAGATACTGACAAATATGAGCCAAAACGGATTGATCGTAACGCTGTCGAAATGGACACATTTCTTGATGACAAGAAAATGGAGCGTTTTTGGCTGTCCACAAATGCTAAGACATTGGCTTGCGGTTTGCACCATTTTTCTCTTATTGATAGCGGCATTTTTTTTTCACTCGTCTTTTAATAAGTTGGAACAGCCTCCGCTCGCGAATCCGCCTGCAAGGCTGCTCGCCCGTCTCAATGCTAAGGTAGACATCCCATCTCTTCTTTAGTATAAGTTGCTAATAAGAAATTCAGAAACGATTCATCAACTTTAGCACCGAGATTCTCGCAGATGCCAGAAGACGCTTTCCCCAACAGCCATTTCGTCTAAGAACAGACTGGGGCGATGTGCTGGTTCTGCCACCAAAATTCGCTACCGAGATTCGGAACGACCAACGACTTAGCTTTGGAAAGGCTGCAATGCGGGTTTGTGATTTAGTTCAAAATGGCGATTGGAAATTCGCTAATGCATATTCTCGGACAGGATAACCATGCTGGAATACCAGGATTCGAAACAATCGAAGTAGTCGGTCGCGAAGACCAATTGATTCAGAGAGTAGCCCGAAAACAATTGACTAAACATCTTGGTAGGTTGATAGATCAGAGCGATATGAAAGAACTATGAACGGCTAAATAAGCATCGTCAAGGTACGGTAATAGAGCCTCTTTCCCGGGAAACTACGTTAGCCGTGTCTTTAAACTTTGGAGAATCAGTGGGTAAGCTTTTCTTATCTTTTGAAGATGGCATGCAGAACTAAAACGGGTGAGGTCAGAGTGGCGAAGAATAAGCCTGAAGCCAGCCATCATGGATATCATCGCCCGCATTTCCAGCCGGATATATCTTGGAGAACAGTTATGTCGCAATGAGGATTGGCTTAAGATCACCAAGAATTACACTACCTCCTTCTACACAGCCTCGACCAAGCTACGGATGTTTCCCCGTCATCTTCGTCCATTGGCACACTGGTTTCTTGCCGACTGTCAAAGACTGCGTCTAGAACGCGATCACGCGAAAGAGATCATCAAGCCACTGATTGAAAATCGCCGTGAGCTAAGGATGCGCGAAATTGCAGATGGAAAGCCACCCACGTACTACAATGATGCTATAGATTGGGCCGAGCAAGAAGCAGCTATCGCTGGCACAACCTTTGACCCTGTGGTTTTCCAGTTAACCTTATCTTTGCTTGCAATACACACCACGTTCGACCTGCTGCAACAAACAATGATCGAACTTGGAAAGAAGCCAGAGTTTCAAGAGCCACTGAGAAATGAGATTCACCACGTTCTATCGACGGAAGGATGGAAAAAGACATCAATATTCAAGATGAAGCTTCTCGATAGCGCTATCAAAGAGGCTCAGCGCCTGAAGCCGGGGAGCATAGGTTAGTAAGCTTCTACTTGAACAATTGCAGAAACTAATGATGTGTGCAATCAAAAACAGTGACAATGAGACGCTACGTTGTCGAGGACTTGCAGCTCTCGAATGGCCTGATTCTTAAGAAAGGCACGCGCTTAAACGTCGACAACCAACGGCTGATCGACCCTGAGATTTACGATCAACCAGATACTTACGATCCATTTCGATTTTACAATATGCGCTCACAGCAGGGGAAAGATCATCTTGCACAACTGGTTTCCACTAGCCCGGATCACCTAGGCTTTGGTCATGGCGAGCATTCTTGCCCTGGACGCTTCTTTGCAGCCAACGAGATTAAAGTAGCCCTTGGCCATATTTTGGCTAAGTACGATTGGAAGCTAGCGCCGTTGACTGAGACAATTCCCGATACGAAAGGCGTGGTCTCGAAGTCTAGTCCAATGACGGAAATTCTTATCCGTCGTCGTGTTTCTGCAGACATCGACGTTGACTCGCTCTAACATTCCACAGTCAATATAGCTTTAATTCCTAGGTATTATCTTTTTAAAAATGAAACTCTTTAAATGAAATTTTCCTACAGCGCAGGAGCATTAGGTGCCGCAGATTAGAATTATTACGTAAAAATCCCGTTTCCACCGGTTGAAGTTGTGAAATGTCACACATAGTCGCATCTGTACTGCTTTAGTTCCACGCTATTGGAATATAGCCTGCCAACGTTCTCGCTACGTTTACAGAAAAATCATGTTGTGTATTTTCTATAAGCGGATGCATTGACTTCGTAGATAACTGTAAGACATACAAATACATGTATCTAAGAAGGTCATACCTTCATCCCTACCCACACTTCTCAGCGGAGAATTAGTAGCTTCAAACAAGCAATTAAAGTAGTATAGGTGACTAGTAAGTGCAGCCTTTTCGGCATTGCTGGGTCACACCGATAGATACTCCATCCAAATCCTTCTTCGCACTTCATTGCCACTTCATTATCAGCCGGAAGGATTTCTTGACCTTCGTCAGCTTTCTGACTCCAATGTTGAAATGTGTTTCACGAGCCCACCGGACCCTCGTCTCAATTATTTCCTGATAAATTCCGCTGATCGGAGCCTAAATTTGTGCGCCTAGCTTTGCGCTACGATTGACTTTTCTGGTCGAGAAAAGTACGTGTTTACTGCTGAGTTATGGTCGCCGTAGTAAAGCTTAATTGTGAGTAACTAGTGGTAATAAATGAGAAATTGTAATGTGTATCGTTGCATAGAGTCGAATGACCCGAGTTCCGGACTGCTTGCAGGTATCATAGTATATTTGATCTGTTAGACCGGCGACCGGAGAGCTACAAAAGCTACACTCAACGCGTTTGCGTTGAGTGTAGATAATGCCGTCGTCATAGTCGTAAGTGAGGAAATTTTATTATGCTTATATTACATATTAATTTCAAACATTTCCTGACGTAGTATTTCTGAGACGCGATAGGTCCAATAGGGTTGAATTCCAGATATGGTTTTGCCGAAAATCCTTCTCCTGCCATGATGAGCTACGATCTGAAGTAAAACGATTCGGATTTCGCCTAAATATTCGTCCAGCAATGTATTGAGTTGGCGAATTCTGACGGCGGAAAGCCCCCCGGCCGGATTGGGCAGTTCTACAATTAAATACCGAGAAACCGGGTCACTCGGCGTGCACGGTCAACCCGTTCTTAGTCAATCGGCGGGGAAGCGCTATATAAGGTAGGGGACGGGATATTACAAACTTTGCAGATGGGTGAATTTATACCGGGTGAAAACCCACTATACATAGATGCCAAGTCTATGCCCTGAATAATTTTACAAATCGAGTTTGCACGGGTTATTTGTATAATCAATCCTCGCCGCGGAAGCTAATAATATAGTGTGTACTTAAGTTGTATAATATATAGGAACCTTGCTATATTACAGGGCCTATTCCTGTTTAAGGCCACGTGTGCTTGGCTACTATGGTAGGGGGCTTGTATATTTTAAAGAAATATTTAGGGGGCAGACGTGAGGTTTCCTATTCAAAATTGAGAAGTTAAATGTAGGCCAGCTGACCTCTTTCTAACCTGGTATTGGACTAGCTTAATGCCGACTCATGTATTATTTCAGAAGATTTAATAGTGGTTGTATTATAGTTGTGCCGAATAATGGTGTCATGGCCACCCACGATGGGGGCGCGCGACCGGCCTTGTAGAGTTTAGAGGGGCGTAAAGGGCAAGGCACGTCGTGCCCTTGCTATGACTTAGCGGCACGTTAAGAGTGTATATAAAAGAGAGAGCGTATATATTTATATAACAGGGCAGAGATTTATACCCCTAGCACCTACCCTCTACCTAGCAGCTACGTCACAGTGTATCTTCTATGTCTCAGTCTTCACTCCACTACGCAATATCCCCCAACCAGTCTTGACAAATGGCCCGAACGGCAAAGCAAAGAGAGAAACTGGGAGTACTCATGCATAGCGACTTAAGCCGCTTCGCTTTATCCCGAAAGCATATTATATACCCGGCAAATCTCTAAATCGTTAATGTTAAACGCCAGATTCCTCAATACTGTTCGATAGAGTCTGAAATCTTGAAGCAGTCATTTATTTGATGTTAATCCAGAAGGAGCTTGTATGTATCTATGATCTATCTAGAAATGCTCATACCACCTAAAATGTATGGTATGGGGATATCTGGCAAGATGCCTGGGATATGAGCCTAAACTAGGGCATCGCGGTCCGCAGGTTCCGAAGAGCTTAGGCTAAGAGGAACCTAGGAATCTCGCGATACGTAACATTTGAAGCACTAATTCCGCGTACATGTACATCTACAACACAATCCTGGATTGATTTTGGACAGCTTCTAGACCCGCTCCACAGCAACGAAGCATACGTAATAATAATACGGCTACTATTAGGAGCCTTACAAATCGTAGTGATTACAGTTGTAGATACTCTTTACTTTAATAAATAATGAAATTCCGAGTCCGCCTTGAAATACATGCCTGTATCGTAATAATTTCCGAATCCGTCATTCATCGGCTCAACTTCCTGGTAAAGCAATTATCGAAAGTATTTTGAAACTTATTTCAAGTCTTCACTCGCAGGGCATCATATACCTGGATTGAAGGCCGAATCAGGCAGTGAACGGACGTGGAGAGCGAGAGCGTAATAAATATAACCTGAGTGGCAAATATCACAGAGCCTTCCTTTTCACCAACAATACTTGGTTTTCAGACAAAGTTTACTTAGTTTCTGTTTACTATACCAGCAAACATGAGGTACGTCAGGTAGCATGGTTTTGTGGATTACCTACGACTAACAGCGACATTGATAGCAACGTATCTGAGATTCTTGACGCTCGACACGTCACATCAAAAGATGACGACTTGACCACTTGGGCGAAGTCCCTCATGACGAGAGCTTATGCAAGCTACCATAGCTACTATGGTCTTTGCACGACAAGTTGTCAGGTTTACGATACAGCATGGGTAGCCATGATCAGTAAAACTGAAAACAATGTAAAGAAATGGCTCTTCCCAGAATGCTTCTACTACTTGTTAAAAACCCAATCGACAAATGGAGGCTGGGGTGTTCTTCAGACAACTCAAACTGCTGGCATCTTGGATACGTCCGCAGCTTTACTAGCTCTTTTACTTCACGCAAAGGAACCACTACAGCTCGTGATTATTTCTCCAAATGAGATTGACGAGCACATCGAGCGCGGTTTTGCCTCCCTTCGGCACCAGCTGAGCCAATGGGATGATGTCGAAAGAAGCAATCATGTTGGCGTCGAACTGATTGTGCCCGCTCTATTTTCGTATCTTCAGCGTGAGCGCGGTTCTTTTGTATTTGATTATCCATGCAAGCAGGCCTTGGAGTCCATGTACAAGGCTAAAGCAGCCCAATTCCGGTTGGAAACCTTATATACGAAGCGGCCATCATCAGCTCTGCACTCTTTAGAGGCATTTTTGGGAGAACTCAACTTTGATCGTGTTTCCCACCACTTCTATCGCGGTTCAATGATGGCGTCTCCATCTTCAACTGCTGCTTACCTTATAGGTGCGTCAGAATGGAGTGACGAGGCCGAGTCATATATCAGGCATATCGTTCGAGCTGGAGTCGGCCATGGTGATGGCGGAATACCAGGAACATATCCTACAACTCATTTTGAATGTAGCTGGGTATGGAACTCTATTTCGTTTCATTTTAACATCGACTAATCATTTTGGCGCAGATTTTGGCTACATTACTCCAGGCGGGATTTGATAAAGAGGAAATTGAGTGCGATGGTCTGCGCGGTCTCGCTGACATTTTGAATGCTTCATTCAAAAATGAGGGGGGGATCATCGGCTTTGGTAAATGCTAATAAAACCTGTTTGTGAACTCTTTACACTGACATATACAAGCACCGCATACTGCCGACGTTGACGACACAGCGAAAGCTCTTCTGGCGCTAAAGCTTTGCGGTCAGCAAATCAGCCCAGATACGATGATCAATGTATTCGAGGGTAAAAACCACTTCACAACATTCGGGGCTGAACGAGATCCCAGTTTGACTTCCAACCTACACGTTTTGCTTTGTCTTCTCCACCAGCCGACGGTGTCTCAATATAACTCTCAGATTGTCAAAGCAACACGCTTTGTCTGTGAAACATGGTGGTCCAGTGACTATCGTGTAAAAGACAAATGGGTGAGTGCTGAATGGTTGACGCTGCCGCTACACGACTAACACAGTTAGAATCTGAGTCACCTATATCCGACCATGCTCTTGGTAGAGACTTTGACCAAACTCATTCAGACAATCGACAGCGGTGAGCTTCTCGACGATATTGATATGAGCCTGCGATGCAAAGTGAGTGTGTCATTGTTCCAGGCCTGTCTGCGCATAATGTTAGATCAAAACGAAGATGGCTCCTGGGATGGGTATCAGGAGCAGACCTGTTATGCCATCCTCGCGCTCTCTCACGCACGTCATGTTTCTTTCTTTGACGACATTCAACACAAAGTGCAAGATTGTATGGATAGAGGGGCCGCTTGGCTCAGTTCGACCATGCATCAGCCAGAGGACCTGACTTGGACGTCCAAAACAGTCTACAAGGTATCTTTTGTGGCTGAGGTGTATAAAGTTTCAGCCCTCAAGGCCGCTCGTCTTAAAACATCAGGAGCCGGACGAATCGGCCGCAGCCTCCCATTTACGAGCGTCATGGAGCAAATGGACGGCAACATGCGTTTAGTGCGCAAAACAGACCTCTTTTCCTCCCTTGACGAGTGGCAAGTTCGAGCTTCAATGATTGAATCTTCCTTCTTCATCCCTCTTCTACAATTGCAGAGAGTGGAAATCTACTCCAGGGAAGAAGCAGGCCCTGATGAAGAAAAATATCTCAACATCATTCCCTTCACTTGGGTAGGGTGCAACAACCGGAGTCGAACCTTTGCATCTACTTCCTGGATGTATGACATGATGGTGCTATCTCTTCTTGGATATCAAACCGACGAGTTCATGGAAGCGGTCGCTGGGCCTGTATTCAGTCATGGAAAGGGATTACACAGAATTATCGACAATATTTTCAAAGACTTGAGACAAAACATTCCGGACTCTATCAGCAACGGCGAAGTAGATGATAGCACAATCAATGACAAAGAAGGAACCCACGATTCCTTAGTGGTCAAAAATGTGCAGTCGTCGCTTACCAAGTTCGTCGCCTATGTGATGAACCACGAATCCGTTTCAAGATCGAGCAGCTGGGATCGAACTTATCTTCTTCACGAGTTCCGAGATTTTTTGCATGCCCATGCGACCCAGCTAGAGGACAATGCCCGCTTCGCTAGCCAGCAAGCTGGCGATGCCTTCACCTCGCCCGCACAAACATACTTTGACTGGGCCCGCACAACAGGCGGAAGCCATGTAGCATGCGCCTACTCCCTGGCGTTCTCCAACTGTCTTGTGTCTGCCAATCTTGGCTCAGGAAAAGAAGTCTATCCTACCATAGTACAAAAGTACCTTGCCACAGCGGTTGCGCGCCATTTGACGACCACGTGTCGAATGTACAACGACTTCGGCTCGATATTGAGAGACATCAATGAGCGTAACGTCAATTCTATGCACTTTCCAGAGTTCCTTGGCTGTGCGGGTGTAGAAGACAAAAAACAGTTCCTAGCCCAGCTTGGTGAGTATGAACATAAATGCTTCAACCAAGCCCTGGACCAGCTCGACGAGGAATGTCGTGGGACGCTTCGAGTTACTTCGAGGTATGCGGTTGACTCTAGAAAGCTAAGTATTCTCAGGCTTTTCTGCGATGTCACAGACCTCTACGATCAACTATACGTTTTGAAGGACCTTTCCAGCGCTTTGAAGCAAAAGCCAAACGTCAGGGATACAAGGTCTAAATAAAATCGTATTTTAAGCCAGTCACTAAGATGCTAAAGTTAATAAGATATATGTCAGCGAGCCCCAGCTTAAGGCTTAAGTCTAGCTAAGCTATAACTATAAAAGATTATGGAAGGAAGAAAAAACATATAGGGCCCATAAGGCCATAACTACTAAAGAGAGGCACCACTATATAACCTACCCTCTTTGTGTGGGGTTGACTTAATAATTAAGGAGTCGATAATTATTCAAAACCGCAGTAAACCTTGCCCTTTATATCGTCACAGTGCAGATCCGCTAGAAGAATATTTCGATCTAAGACAACATTTGTTACGTGCTAGATGTCACACATAAATAGGGAGTACTCACACAATAGGTGTAGTATATTATAAAGGTTATAAAAAGAGAATACTTTAGTTATAAATAAGTAGTTAAGTATATATATAGTTAAAGTTATTAATTTCTATTTTAAGTAGAGTAGAACCCTTTTTTATAAAATATATTTTACCTTTTAGGGTAAAACTATAATAAGTCCCCGCTTTATAAAAGAAATATAGCTTATCTTAAGCAAAAGAAATAAAGAAAAGAAATAATATTATAGAATCTTATTGTTATGCCCATAGTGTATGCAATCATTCTGGCCTAAATGTGGGATCCCTCTCTGCACAGATTTAGTTATAATTCCTATAGGGATTAGTAGCATGTAATTTACATTAAAATACTCTAAATATATCTATATTAGAAATATATTATAAAAGCTAATACTAATTCCTAAAGGATTTAAAAAAGAATCCTAGCTAAAATAAAAAAAAGAAGAATAAGTCTTAGTTTAAATATATAACTAGTTTTACTATTAAATATATATATATTCTTATTATATTTATTTTACCTAATTACCCCTAATTTCTAAATAACTAGCTTAATATTTTAAAACTTCTTTAAGTAATTATTTAAAAAGTTAATATTATAAAAATATTATATATATATGTTATGGACTAACCCGATTGGGTCATCGCGGATGTCAGCGCAGTCGATACCGGTCTCCCGGATCCCCTTGCCAGCTGCGCCAGCTGGTGGCAGTTGTAGGCAAAAGGATACGCATTAATTAGGTTAGCAAGATCTAATTAATTAATATTTATTATTATAACCGTTCCTCCCTAAGGTTTCGCATACGGCTAGCCTTATAAGACCTAAGGGGGGCATAGGAGTTATAAGGTATATAGTGCCCTTACTATAACCTAGTAGCGCACTAAGAAGGTATATAAAAAAAGGAGTATATATATTTATATAATAAAGTAAAGATTTATACCTTTATGCACTACCCCTTACTTAGTAGCTATATTATAATATATTTTCTATATTTTAGTCTTTACTTTACTAAATAGTATTTTATATCTAGCCTTAATAATTAAATCTCTCTTTTCCCTAGAGATAGTAAACTATTAATTAAATTAAAATATTTATTAAAAGAGTTATTTATTTAACTAGCTATAATTTTACTATAATCTTATAAAAAGCTAATTATTTATTAAATATAATTAAAAAAAAGGGTATTTTATAACTAAAAACTATAACCCTACTTATATAAATAATTAAGATACTAATAAAGAAATAGCTTTTAATAAAAAAATTAAGAAAGTAGCTTAATTACTATAAGCTATATAAATAGCTAATAAGTATAAAAACCTTAAGGTACTTTAAAAGTCTTTTAAGAAAGTTAACTTTATTAAAAATTATAAAAGTAATAAGCTTAGTATTATTAATACTCTTAATATTAGTTATATTATAACCTCTAAGCTATAGGCTTACCTTATAGTTATAGTACCCCTTATATATATAAAACTTATAAAAGCCTAACTTAAAGCTTTTATATATAAAGGTAATACCTATAAAAGCCTTTAGAATTTTTTATTACACCTATATATAGTATTTACTATAAACCCCTATATATTTCTTAAAAATATTACTAAGGTATTATATACTAATAGCTACTTTACTAATAATATAAAGCACTAGTAAATATAATATATTACTATTAATAGCTTTATAAACTTTAAAGAGTATACTTAAATAGAATTTATAAAATAACTAAAAATTAAAACTATTAATAAGAATATTTATTACTTAAAAGCTATTAAGGTACTAATAAATCTTTAATAAAATAATAAAATATTATTTTAAACCTTTTTTTAAAAATAAAGTAAAGTTAAGGCTAAGCTTTTAAAGGCTATTTTAAAATAACTCTAAATTTATATATTTTTTAATAGCCTTAACCTTATTATTAAAAAGTAAATATTAAGCTAAGAGTTTCCTTAAAGTTAAAACTATTTTTAAAGCTAAGGCTAAAAAATAAAAGTTATTAATAAAGAATCCCTAAGTAATTAAAAATACTTAAGTTTTATAAAGTATAAGTAATAAAAATTATACTCTTTAGTAGTAAGCTAAAAGTAATATAACTATAAATCTCTTAATAATAAAGACTTTAATAATATTTAATACTATAAGTACTAAAAAAAGGGATATATATTCCTTAAATGCCTAAAACTAAACTATATTATATATAAAAGTAATAAATATACTATAAGCTAATATTACTTATACTATAAAAAGCTAATATTAAAAACCTTAAATATAAACTTAATTTTAATTAATATTAATAAGCCTTAAAGCTATACTCCCTTTATAACTAATATCCCTTATAAAATAAATACCCTAGGTATTATTAAAGTAGTTAAATATAAAGAGATAAATAATAAAATAAAGATAAAGGTATTTATATAATAAAATTACTATTAGGTAGCTATTAAGATATTATTTAATTTAAAAGCTAAAAAAATAATTATTTACTTTAAAATATTAAATAAAAAAAACTAAGTAAATATAAAAGTAAATACTATATTACTAGCTAGTGCCTTAAGTAATTTACTTAAGTATAAAAATATATTAAATAAGTTAGTTAGTATTATTAATAATATAAATTATAGTAAAATATATTAAGTTTACTACTATATTACTAATATATAAAAAAACCTACTCTTAAGTGCTAATTAAGTAAAGAACTATAAGCTATAAATTCTATTTTAAAATAATAAAACTTAGTAATATTTAATAATATAAGAATGCCTTATATTTATAGGGCACTTAAAGTAAATTTACTATAAAAAAAAGAATATAATTATATTACTAATACTAGCCTTAGTATAAATTAAAAAAATACTAAGAAATAATAAAGATAAAATTAGCCTATAAGTAAGAGAGTATAATATAAAAAAACCTTAGCTTAATAAGTAAAGTAAAAATAATAAGTAACTAAGTAGTAACCTAATTATAAAAGAGCTACTAAAGATATATACTAAGTTTATAAATATATTTTTAAAAGAACTTATAGGCTAGCTCTTAGCCTTAGAAGGTTATACTTATATAATTAAGCTAATTAATAGTAAAATACCTTCTTAAAGGCTAATTTATAACCTTACTAAAAAGGAGCTATAAGTTCTTTATAAATATTTAGCTAATATATAGTAAAAAAAATAGATTTAATAATTAATAAGTTCTTTAAGTGCCTTAATTTTATTTATACTAAAAAAAGAAAATTAGCTTAAGCTATATATTAATTATTATAGCCTTAATAAAATTATAAGAAAAAATAAAGCTCTATTATTATTAATTTTAAAAATCCTTAACTAATTAAAGGGAGTAAAGGTAGTTATAAAGGTTAACTTAAAAGATATATACTATTAGCTATATATTTATAAAAGTAATAAGTAAAAGATAGCATTTTACTATTAATATAGATACTTTAAATATTTTATAATACCTTTTAGCTTTATAAATATACTAGCTACCTTCTAAAAGTATATTAATAATATACTAAAAGAGCTTATTAATACTATTTATATTATTTACTTAAATAATATTCTAATTTATAGTAATAACCTAGTAATATATAAGGGGTATATTAAATAAGTTTTATAAAAACTCTAAGAGGCTAAGCTTTATACTAATTTTAATAAATATAAATTCTTTACTATATATATTAGCTTCCTTAGCTTTATTATTATACTTAATAGTATTAAAATAAAGCCTAAGTATATTAAAGTAGTAGTAAAGTAATAGCTATTTTATAATATAATAAATATTTAGTATTTCCTTAGGTTTATAGAATTTTATAAATACTTTATTTAAAAATATAGTAAAATTACTATTTCTTTTATTAATTTACTAAAGGGTAATAATAAAAGGGCTTTATAGCTAAGTAATAGTAAGCTAGCTATATTTAATTAACTTAAGTAAAAGTTCTTAAAAGCTTTTATTTTTATTTATTTTAATTTAAAGGTATTATTTAAAATAAAGATAAATATATTAGCCTTTACTATTAAAGCTATTATAGCTTAATTATAGCTAGGTAGCTAATACCCTATAGCTTATATATTAAGTAAGCTATTTAGCTTAAAACTAAAATATATAATACTAAATAATAAATTTCTTACTATTTAAAAGGCTTTTTAAATATAAAGGCATTACTTAGCTTATTTAAAGCACTTTATTTAAATTATTATAAATTACTTAAATTATAAGTACCTTATTATAAAGCTAAAGCTATTTAGCTATTAAGTAAATACCCTTAATAAGCTATATCTATTTAACTTTATTATAAAGTATTAGCTAAATAAGCTAAACTCTATAAATAAATTATTTTAAAAACTAAACTACTTTTCTAAAAAAGTAATAGTAAAAGTATAAATATTATACTTACTACTATTTCTTACTAAGTTTATAGCTAGTAAGCTATATAGCTTTAATATATAACTAATAGCTAATACCCTAAATATATAAAATAAGGTTACTAAATTATTATATTAATTAGCCTTATTACTTACTAGTAGTAAGCTATTACTAAGCTATATATAAATAATAACTAAGTAAAATATAAGGTATTTAGCCTAAATCTTTTTATTATAAATTAAGGGGTAAGTAAAGTAAAAGAGATTATATAAAGTAATATAAGTTAAAGCTAATATACTTTAACTTTATAATAAGAAGAGTTTATAGCTAAGGCTTAATAGTTTAAATCTAAATACCTAAATATTACTAAAAAATTAGCCTATATATAATATATATACTATAAGTAAGGGGGTAGGTAGCTAAGATATTAGAATTTTAAAGAATAAAACTAAGTATTCTTTTAACTTTATAAGGCACTTAAGTTAGCTTTACTTATTATATAGTAAACTTCTACTTAAGAAGAAAACCTACTAAAAGCTTATAATAAGGTTATTAGCTATTAGAAAAATCTTTTTTAAGTTAATCTTTAATAAAGCTAACTATAAGAAATTAGTTACTTTAATATTTAAGACTTTAAAGTTTATATAATTAAGGAATACCTTAATATAATAGTAATTAAAGCTATTAAGTAGTAGTAAAATATTAGTATCCCTAAAAAGTACTATTTAAATAGTTAATAAAAATAAACTATTACTATATAAAGGCTAAGTATATATTTTAGCTAAAATAAAAAGTAAGATTTTATAGCTAACTTATAATAACCCTATAGTAAGCTATTATAAAGTAAGTAAGACTATTAAATAAGTTATAAGCTAATATTTTTAGCTAAGGCTAAAATAAAATATTAAAACCTATATTAATAATTATATAAATTATTAGCTTAATAAGCTAAGGTTATACTAACCTTATAGTAAGCTAGTAGCGCTATTAATACTAAAAAGACTATTTTAAAAAATCTTAATAAACTTTATTATAAGCTTACCTTTAATTAAGTAAGTAAATAGTAAAATATATAATATAATCCTAGTAGTAGTAAATAGATTTTCTAAGTATATACTATATATTACTATAACTATAATAATAATTAATAGTAACTTAGTAACTATTTTTATTAAGAATATCTTTTATAACTATAGTATATTAAAAGGCATTATAAGTAATAAAGGTATAGTTTTTATTAGTAAATTTTAAAGGACTTTTTACTACTTTTTAATAATTAAGTAGCTATTTAGTATTATATTTTACCTTTAAACTAATAATTAAACTAAAAAAATAAACTAAATTTTAAAATACTATTTATAAGCCTTTAAATATATAAAATAAACTAATTAGCTTAATTACTTAGCTCTTATATAATTTATATATAATACTAGCTATTATATAGCTTATAGCTATATACTAGTAGAGTTACTATAAGGGTATAAACCTAAAGAACTAAACTAAGTAATAAAGCTATTAAATATTATTAATTAAGGTATTAAGATTAAAGTAAAAAAACTATAAGCTAAATATATAAAAATAAAGTAGCTACTTAGTAATACTTAGGCTTAGTATATAAAATATTATAATACTAAGTATAAGCTAATAAATTTTAATATTAAAAATTATATTTTTTTTTTATAAAAAATATTAACTTATAATAACTAAGCTAAAAGCTTATAGTAAAATATTTAAAACCTTATTAAATTACTAAAATAGTTAGTTATTATAGCTTTACTTATTAACTTAAACTATCTCTAACCCTAAGACTATATAATATATTTAATATTATAAGCCTTAAGCTATTTAAAGGTAATTTATATTAAAAAAAAGCAGTAGTAGTATAGCTACCTTTTAAGAAGAATACTAAAGTATATAAGGTAAAATAAATTATAATTTATAAATATAAGAGTAAGTAGTAAAAATACCTAGTAAAGTAGAAAGGCTATAATAAAATAAAAAACTTATAGGTACTATAAAGAAACTTTACTTTAAAAAATATAATTAAGGATTATAAGTAGTTAATATATAGCTAAATAGTAGTATAGTTATAAGTAAAAT
>SRPU01000086.1:0-35707 GCA_018360185.1 Claviceps lovelessii
AACTGCCAGCCAGCTGACAAGCTTATAACCACTAGCTTGCAGCTGCCCGCGGCCGTGGAATTAGTCGGGAGTTCCCTTTTTCCCCGACACAGTATATAAAGGTTATAAAAGCATTACTCTAAGGACCCTACTATAAAGATAGAAGTAAATAATAAGTTTTAAAAGTACTCTTTTTTTTCTTTAAAGAACTTTACTAACCCTTTAAAAGCTAGCTTTACTTATAATTTATAGTATACTATAGTAATTACCTTATTAAAGGTATATTAAAGTAATTATTATAAGTAAGAGTAATAGTAAAAAATACTATAAAACTAAGTTTAGCTAATTTTAAAGATACTTTTTATATAAATTAGGCAATTATTATTATAATAACTTATATACTATACTAGTTTTTATTACTAAGTAAATACTAATAATATAAGGTTATAACTAAAAGGTAAGCTTTTCTTCTCTCTTTACCTTACTTTTATAATAAATACTAATATTTTTACTTATTTTAGCTATATAATTAGTACTATTAAGCACTAAAGCTATAAATAAAACTCCTTATAAAACTAAACTTTATATATAAAAGTTAGCCTTATATTAAAGCTAATAATATTACTAAGGGCTTATTAGTAGTAAAAAGGAAAGCTAAGGTAGCTATAGTAATAGCTAGTATAAAGAAAGTTATTAAAAAATATATATAAAAGCGCTATTAAAGTCTTATTTCTTTAAAGCTAATATATACCTTATATTATACTAAATACTTACTTTTACTTTTATTATTCTTTTTACTTTACTTTTTTACTTTATTTTCTATACTATTACTTACCTTAGGTAAATTTTATTTACCTTAGTAATACTTTTACTACTTAAAGGGAGGGCTTTTATATATTTTTTAAAGTAATATATTTAATACCCCCCTTTTTATATACTAATACTATAGCTATAACTATATATAAATTATATATTTTAAATATTATATAAATATAGTATTTAATTTTTTAAACTTTATACTTTTTAGCTCTTTTTTTAAATATAAAGTATATATATATTTATTAAACTAAGTATTCCTTAGAAGCATTTAAATTACTACTAATTAAATGCCTTTATAAATCTATTTATAAGCATCTCTACTATAGAGAGATAATTAACCTTAAAGCTTTTATACTTATATTCCTATTTTAACTATATATTATATATATTAATATAGTGTAAATAAGTAATAAGTCTCTTACTTTTATTAAGAATAAGGCATATTATTTACTAGTTATTATAATAAATTACCTAGTCCTTATATATATTAAATTAAATATCTTTAAAGAGGTGCTATAAACTAATAGTTTTATATATAGTTTATAATAAAAAAAGTAGTTTTACCTTTATTATTAAGGTTATAACTATTAATTAATATATTACCTTTTAAATAATAAGTTCTCTAAAGAGTATAATAAAATATCCTTATAATAAGCATTATATACTCTTATTATTAGTAAAGAAAGTATTGCTTACTATTTAGATTACTTATATTTCTTCTATACCTTTAAACCCTAGGGTAAGATATTTAGTAAGAACTAAGTATCTAATTACTTAGTTTACTATATTTATATACTTTAGTTCTAAGTTTATAAGAAACTATAATAACTTTACTATAGTATATATTATATTAAGCCTTATTATAATTATAGTATAAAGAATTAACCTTATTTTTTCTTAGTATACTTTTATAGTTTACTTATTAGCTTCTCCCTTATACTTATAATACTTTAATGCTAGAATTAAAATAGTAAGGAAAAATCCCTTACTTACTTAACTAAATTTTTCTTTAATTTTACTAATATATACTTTATAGCTTAGGTAAATTTACTACTTTTTATAATTATAAAGTATTTAAATACTAAGGAAAAATTATATATTACCTTTATTATTAAGCTTATAAGCTTCTTTTAGTCCTTAGATTACTTTTTTTACTTTATTAAATTAGTCTTTATAGAAAGCTATAATAATATTATTTATAAAGAATATTAAAAATATATTACACTGTTACGTGCTGGATGTCACACGTAAATAGGGGGTACTCACACAATAGGTGTAGTACGTTATAAAGGTTATAAAGAGAGAACACTTAAGTCATAGATAGGTGGTTAAGTGTATATATGGTTAAAGTTGTCGTTCTCTAAGCTAGATGCAGTAGAACCCTTCTTTATAAGGTAGGTTTTGCCTCTAGGGGCAGACTATAATAGATCCCCCCTTTATAGAAGAAAAGGTAGCTTATTCTAAGCTAAAGCAAATAAATAAATAAAGAAAAGGAAGAAATTATTATAGGATTCTATATATAAAAGGGTTATAAACTAACCTATAGAAGCTATATATAGAAGTAAAAAATAAAATAAAACTAAGCAGATTATTATATAACTTATAGACTAAATAATATCTATAGTAGAAATCCTAAAATAATTACTATAATTCTATAGTATTTAGTATGCCTATGCCTTTCCCATTCTTACTAGTTATTTTTATTATTAGTAAATATATTATTATTAATAAAATCCTTCACTTCCTTATTAGAGTTATTAGTAAACGCGCTAGTATTATTAGGCTCCCTAGACTCCTTACTATTAGATTCGCTAGACTCCTTACTATTAGCCTCTATATTATTCTAAGGGTTATTAAGATTTATAATATAATTCTAGTATCTTATTATAAAGTAGATATCCTTTGCTAGGGTATATTATACTATAGGGGTAGTAAGGATTCTTTTAAAAACTTTCTACTTATAATAATTAAATATAGTATTAAAGGCATAGATATTAAGGTTTATTATTATCTCTTTAGCCTTATCCTAATGCTAGACCACTCTTATATTATTATAAAGCTATGCTATTCCTATATTAAGGTTTTATTCTTTATAGTAAGAAGCTATACTATACTAGTCCTTCTAGGTTTTATTAGTATAAACCTTATACTTTATTTTATTAGTTATTACTATAATATAAGCAGTAAGTGTTAGAAGGAGTTTAATACTTTTATAAAAGGCCCTATAGTATAAGTTAGTAAGGTAGGAGTAATATTTAATAAAAACGCTACTATAGTTTTTTACTTCCTTAAAGTAGGTAAGGGTATTATATTAAGTAGTAGGGTTATAGTAGGTTTTAGTAAGGTAAATAAAGAAATTAATAAGCTACTAAGCCCTAGGGATACTAAAGAGAGCTACCTCCTCTTAAAGGTTTATTATATCCTTAATACTACTACTAATATAAACCTAGAGGTCCTACTAAATAAATGTTTTATTAATATAGAAGGTAATAGTTAGAGGGAGCTAGATAAAAGCTTCTATACTAAGCTCTGCTATATATTAAATAAAAGCTATATTTAGTTCTAGCTAGCTATAGGCTAGTAGGAGGCAGTATAGTTTATAAATTTTATAAAGTAAAAAGGTTTTATAGAAACTGCCTTTAATAAGGTCTTTAGAGATTATAATATAATATAGTTTAAAAACAGTAGCTTTTACTATTTATAGTTAGTAAACTATAGTATTAGCACTATAATAAGCCTTAAAATATAAGTTACCTAGCTTAGTAAGGAGTTTAAGGGTATACTTACAGTCTCTAATAATTTCTTTATTTATTTATAAAGTCTCTTAGAGGGGAGTAAGTATAGTATAACTTACTATACTAGGTTTAGCCTTTAATACTAAAGGAAGCTTATATAATTATATAGAAAACAGTGGTTTTATATAGAAGAAGGTAGCTACTATAAAAGGGATAATAAAATATATAGTAATACATATAGAAGGCTAATAATAGCAATAAGGAAAGAGGTAGGAGTAACCTATAATAAGAGGGTGTTAATATTATTAAATGCAAGGGAAAATATAAAAGGGTTATAGTAAGGTAAGTTTTTGTGTTATTTAGTATATACTAAGGTAGCTAGGCTATAGCCTTAGTTAAATAAATATAGTAGCCTTAAGATATTAGGGTTTTCTATAACTTAAGGCATATACTAGCATTAAGAAGGTTTCCTATACCTATTAAGACATAGTTTTTACATAGCTTAGGTTAAGAATATATATATGCCTTATTTATATATAATATAAGCTAGGTATAGGTAGGATCCTATAGGGATTATATATTTATAGTAATAGTTATTTTAAAAATTAACATAGCCTATTAGACTATAGCGCACTTTATTAATTCCACCCCCTTATAGTAGATACCTTATATAAAATACTTAAAATTAACTATATTCTAAGCAATAGCACTTAAATTCTTATAGGGAAAAAAACACTGCTAATTAGCGGAAGTAAAAAACAGTAGATAGCTAGTATAAGCTACTAAAGAGATTATTAAAATCCCTCTTTTTTAGCATAGCCTTTAGCTTAGTAGAGAATATTTGCCCTTTAGTAATAGGTAGCTAGCACTTATAGCGTATAGAATATATATAGTACTAGGGAGTTAGGGAATCCTCCTTACTACGCTTAAAGGAAGACACTAAAGTTATTATTCTAAGGGTGCCTACTTTTAATATAATTAGGGTATATATAATGGAAGCTGCTAAGGTTTTAATAGTCTTTACCTTAGTCTAAAGCATTTTAATAGAGTTTTTAATAGCAGAAATTAAGGTAGTAGTAATAGCTTTACTTTTCTTTAGCATAGTAAGGTAGGATTCTATATTTTTAATACCTTTTACTATAAATATATTTTTAGTAGCTTCCTTAATTTTAGCATTAACTATTCCTAGAGCCTTATTCTTTATAATATTATAAATCTTTATAAGGCCCTTAAGGCTAGTATAATGTATACTAAGTTATCCCTTATAGTCTATTATAGTGGATTTAAGGGCTTCTATAGCTATTTCTAAAGCAGTAATATAGGTAAGAATATTCTTCTATATACTAGTAAGCTATATAGATATAGTAGCAGTGGTTTAGGCGTTAGGCTTGTAGATTTCTATAAGATAAGATTTACTAACTATTACTAGAAGGCTGCTAAGGGTACTATT
Organism: Claviceps lovelessii; assembly: GCA_018360185.1. Taxonomy (NCBI): domain Eukaryota; kingdom Fungi; phylum Ascomycota; class Sordariomycetes; order Hypocreales; family Clavicipitaceae; genus Claviceps; species Claviceps lovelessii. The sequence goes on from SRPU01000086.1 coordinate 4,984, forward strand.
TAGATAGCTAAAGGTATTACTTATATATTTAGTAATAATAATAGCTTTAAAAGGGAGCTAGTAGGTTTAGGAGTAGTTCTTATAACTACCCCCTTCTTCCTAAATAGTAATAGTAGTTTATAGAGTATTATAAGCTATATAAATAATAGGGATTTCTAATTTACCTTTAGTATAAGCTTTATTACCCTTTGCAGTAGCCGCTATAGCCCTATAGTTCTAAATATTAAGCCCCTTAAAGATATTAATATAATAACCTATAACCGCTAGGTATAAATTATAGAGGGAATTATCTTCTTCTACGCTAAATCCATTATAGCTAATTTTAGCGCTAGCTATAGCAAACTCTACGCTATAAATATAGATAGCATCTATAAGACCCTAATTTTTCTTTTTAGGCAACTGCTTATTAATATAGCGCTACTATATATAGTCCTTATTAATATTAACTTTAAATAAAAAGGCAAATTTATCTACCTTATTATAAGGTATATATATTTTACCGTTAGTTCTTATAAATTAGTAGAGGTACTAGTGTATCTAGCTATTAGAGATATATCTAGCTACCTTATTATAAGTAGTTATAGAACCTAGGCCTACTATAGCCTCTTCCTTAACTTTACTAGTATTATTACTATCCCTAGTAGGTTTTATATTCTCTATATTAGAAAGTTCTTCTATACTATTATTAGGAATAGGGATAGCTAGGAAGGTAATATAAGCTATACCTATATTCTTACTACTACTTATAGAGGACTTATTATTTTAGGTAGTGGGAGCTATTTTTAGCTAATTAGTTAGAATATTAGTATTTTAGAGGTAAGGGTTAAAATTAAATCCTAGTAGGTTAGCTAGGTTAACGCTATAGCTAGCTATATTGTTTTTAAGTTCTATTGCTAATTACTTAAGGAGTTTAGTTAAAAGCTATAAGTAAGGGCTTAGCCTAACTAGGGCTTTAATATAAGAAATAGGGGTAAAATCTAGGGTATTGCTATATACTTCCTACTATAATATTACCTACTTATACTGCCACTAGCTACTAGTATAGTAATTATTAAAAATAGCGCTAATAGCTTTAAGCATATAGATTTAGTAAATAGCTAAGGAATAGAAATCCTATAAGAAAGGGAGCAAAGGGTATATAAATAATAGTAGGGAAATTTTGTAATAATAGCATAAATAACTATAGTATTATAATATATAGCTATAAAAGAAATATAGAAAGTAGTAAGGAAAGAAAAGTAAAGAAGAAGGGAAAAGCAAGAAGGTTAAAGAAAGTATAGAAAGTAAAGGTTTTTTATATACCCTAATAGGGCTATAAAAGTAAGCTTAAGGTAAGCTCTTATAGTATATAGGGAGTTAGGAAATAATTAATATTTTCCATTAGTAAGAATTTCCTTATATATATTTACAAAATTAAATATAGAACTAGCTTAACTAAAATATTTATTAATTAGAAGGCACTATAAGACCTTTCTTATAGTATTCCTTATCCTAATTAATAATATTCTTAGTAAGGTACTTATTAACCATCTTAGCAGCATTAATATATATCTCTTCCTTAGAAATCTACTAATTATCTTTAATAGAATATTCTTTTTAGTAAATTAAAAAATTAATATAAAGCTTCTTACCCCTTTTTTAAAAGAACTATATATAGTAATTCTAAATTCTCTTAATTTTCTAATAGTCTGCCTTGCCTAAACTAGTTAAATCTACTAAGGGTAGCACTAGTTTAGCTCTTTTAAAAGGATTCTTACCTTACTATAGTTTTTAGATATATACTATAGAAACTATAGGGTAAACCTATAAAGTTAGTAGGAAATTAAGGTAAAAAGAGAGGGGAGAGATCTACTCTAAGACCTTATATAGTTTAGTATGCTAGAGAGACTACTTCTTTTTAGGCTTACTTAAAAGCTTATAGCTTAAGTAAAGTCTAAGGTATACTATATCTCTAATGCTAATATCCACTAAATTATACTTAGAATTATATTAGATTTTTATAAGTACTACTACTATTATAATAGTATACTTAGCTTCCCTTTAGTATAACTTTTAAAGCATTAAGAGGTTAATATTCTTTAGATTAGTAATAGATTTATTTAAATCTTAAAGGAGGTCCACTACTATAAGCAGCTTATAACTAAGTATAAGCTTATTAAATAAATAGTTAATAAAAGCTATAGCTATATTATTAAGGTAATGCTAAAGCACTAGGAGTATTAAAGGCTAGGGGGTATTTAGGTTTATTATAGTATAGTACTATATAGCAATAATCACTATTTAGTTTTTACGCTCCACTACCCTATTAGTTTATAAGTAATACACTATAGCTATAAGGAATTTTACTTCTAGCTTATAAAATAGAGTAATTTAGAGTTTAGAGATAAATTTTAAATCTCTATTACTAATAATTTCTTATAGAAAACCCTAATTAATAAGGTAAAGCCCTTTAAGGAGAAGTTTAGCTTAAATTTCTACTAAATACTCCTTATAATTAGGGATAAGAATAGTCTTCTTATTAAAAAGGCAGTTAACTAGGCAGAGTAAGTTATAAGTAGTAAATTCCTCTACTACCTATATTATATTTAAAGAGCTAATCTCTAGTATATTTATAATAAAGTCTAGAGAGATACTATAAAAAGGTATAGGCTTAGTTTAAAGAGGTTTTATCTTTTCTAAAGCTTATAATTAAAAGACTGTGTTTTCCCTATAAACACTATAGTATACTATATAGGTGTATATTTAGCTACTTATCTATAGAAAGTATATAGCAGAGAGCTCCTCCGCTATTCTCCCTACACTAAAGTAGTAAGTATTATTATAAGTTAGTTAAAGCAGAGTTTTTATATAGTTTTAAGAAATATAAAGTTAGTATAGTCCCCCTAAATTATAGTAGTAGAGAAGTCTATTATCTTAAAGGTCCTAGCTATATAGGGGAATTTATAGCTAATTCTAATTAGCTTAGCGCTGCTTCTCCCTATATATAGTAATACCCTTAATAATCTAGCTATACTTTATATTATACTAATACCCTACTATAATAAAATCCTTTAGATCCTTATCTATAATTATAGTAGCTATAGATTCTTCTCTAAAGTATATATAAGTATTAAGTTTATTAAATTTACTATAGTTTACTACTTCCTAATAGCTAATATCTATAAGTAATTAAAAAAGGGCATTAGGCACTACATTTAATATACTAGGAATATAAATAATATAGATTTTAAACTGTAAGAGGTAATTTATAACTTTAGCTAGCTTAAGGTTAGCTTTATTAAGATTTATTATTATAAGTAAGGTATACTAAATAATGCCCTTTGCTAGTAAGTAATTAGTAATAATATTTATAGCTAATAAGTTAGATTAGGCTATTCTTCTTAGCTTCCTTATTCCCTATATAATAGCAGCAACCTCCGCTTCTATTAAGCTATACCTCTTCTTAATAGCTAAGGTTAGTTAAAAGAGAAATAAGATAGGGCAAAGCTTATTACTGCTAATATCCTTACTAGGAATGCTAATACCATTCTAATTAATAGCTAATTAGAAGGTATATAGGCTAAAGCCCTCCTTATATACATTAACCTTAAAGAAGAGAGGTCTCTTAGGGTTATAGTACTAAAGTAGGATTTTAGTGCATAAGAGTTCTTAAATTAATTTAAAAAACGCAATTTCCTACTCTAATAGTATAAAATTCACCTATTAGGCTATGCGCTTCTATGCCTATTTAGATAACCTAATAGGGAGCTTATTCCTCTTATAAAGGTTATAAAGAATTCTAGTCTTCCTATCCTATAGGGGTTTAATATATAAATTAAACTAGGGGACCCCTACATAGAGGAAGCCAGCTATACTAATAAAGGTTTTAAGAGTTAAAAGTATAGTAGGTATTTAGAGGTTTTTAAAGGCCTTAATGCAGTTACTAGTATTAGTAATACCCTCTATATTTATAATAAAACCTAAAAGCTAAATTAAAGAATAGCTAATAAACAACTTCTTAGCTATAATATATAGGCAGCACTTTTTAAGAATTCGGAAAATAATCTTAAGGTAAGCTAAGTATTCTTTAAGGGTATTAGAGAAAATCGCAATATTATTAATATACACTTACATAAAGGCTTAATGCTTATAGAATTGCTTATTTATAAAACGCTAAGCATATACTAGGGAATTCTTATATCCCTATATTATAATGTAAAATACCTTAATTCCTCTCTTAAAGATTATTACTATTTTATTATAGTGCTTGCGCTACACTAGAAGTTAGTTAAAGAAACTAAAAGCATCTAGAAGGGATATCTAATACTTTCCTTATATATCCTCTATAATATTACCTTAGTTAGGCAAAGGGTATATATTTAAAATAGTAATATTATTTATAGGCCTTATATTAATTACCGCTCTGCCTTTACATTCTTTCCTAGTGTTATACTAAATAAGGAAGCTAGGGCATAGGCATAGTGCTTTCTTACCTACTCTAAGGTAGAATACCTTACCTACCTTATGCTTTTTATTAAAAATTTTATAGAATTTCTTAAAATCTTTCCTACCTAAGTAATATACTTATAAGGGTTTTAGCTAATTTTACTATCTATTAATAAAATTAATACATATCTATTCCTCCTTAGGTATTAGTACTACCCCCTAGTTGCAGTAAATATTATATTTATTAGTAAGTTTAATAAGTTTCTCTATAGTAGTGGGGTTAAGATTTATAATCTTAATACTAAACTTATTTATAATAAATAGCATATTATTTAGGTATATAATGCTATATAAAGAAACACTGCTATTAACTACCTTTAGGTTAAGGTTATTAGCATTTCCTTTAATATTTCCTTTAGCCTTAGGAAAAAGAATATCCTTTAGAACTATTAGCTCCTTATAGCCTTTAGGAATATTAATATCTTAACTATAGAAGGTAAAAAAATTCTTAATATTATTTATAGCAAAGTAGAAGTCTATAGAGTTTAGTCTATAAAAGTTTCCTAGTCTTTAGTTAGGCTTAATATAGATTAGAAGATCTATAAAGTTATAGATTAGTAAGCATTTAGCCTATGTATAATCCACAATACTATTAAAAATTTAGCGGTTTTTTAAAATAAAGTAATAAATACTTATTGCCTTATATACTATATAGTCCTTCTAAAAGACTAGTATAACTTCTAAGCTATACAGCAGTATAGTAATATAGTGTATTGCAATAACCCTCCTAGTTAGAACTATATTAGTAGGGTGGAAAATGCAGCTAAGCATAGTTATATTATATATAGATTAGAAAACAACCCTAGGGTTAATAAAGTTAATTTTAATGCTATAATTATATATAAAATCTATACTAATTAATAATTTTAGTATAAGTTTCTTTATTATATTAGTAGTTATAGTAAAGTAGCTAAATACTAACTTTTCTTTAGCTTCCCCTTTAATATAAAAGTTAAAGGTAGTGGTTTCTATAATGTAAAAGAAGGAATTTATACTATTTATAGGTTTAGGCTTTTAGGTTCCCTATTAAATATTATACCTATTCTATTAAAGCTACTCCTTATTAACTAATATTAATAAAGTTCCTATATTAAGGTAGATTTTATAGTCCTATCCTTAGTTATTAAAGTAAAGGTTAACCTTAAGGTAGGTAGTTGCCTTTTGTTTTTTAGTAATTTCTAACTAATATAGCCTTACTATAGCTTTAATAACCTAGCTATTAGTTAGTCCTCTAAATACTATAATTTTCTTATAGCATAAATTAAGGGGGAGTGTTAGCTCCCTTATATAGAAAGTGTTTATAAAGTTAGATTTATCCTTATCTAAGTTGCTTTTAATAATGCCTTCCTTAACTATATAGTATTCTAATAAAGTAAGGTAGGATTCCTTAGCTTTTACATTAGAGTTATTCACTATAACTATATAGTTTATGCTATTGCTGTCCTTAGGCGCCTATTTCCTATAAAAATAAGGTTTATAGCTTTAATAGTTATACTAGGGGCGCCTAAAGGATTTATAATAGTAAGGATTAGCCTCCTCTTACTGCTTAGGGGTATCTACCTCCTTAATATTAGGGGTAGGTATAGGTATATTCCTATTAGAGTCCTTAAAGGACTACTATAGAGCCTCTTTATAATCCTTATATAAGTAATTATAATTTAGCTAGAAAGGGTATAATTAACCTTATAGCTAGTAGTTTCTACTATTATACCTATTACTAGCATTATAGTATTGCTTATAGCTTTATAAGTATTAGCAGTAACTACTCTATTAATACTATAGTAGGCTATAATTACTATTATAGTAGTTATTATAATAAGGCAGTTTATTTTAGTGGGCTTTTACTATAAAATAAGGGGTATTATTATTTATTAAATCTAAGTTTTTTATAAGAAGGTAAGTAAAAGCCTAGACTTTACCCTTTTTAGTTCTATAGTAGGTTTTATTGCCTAAAATAAAGTCCCTTAGGTCTTACCTTTTACCTTTTATTAAATTAATATATATATTTTAGTAGTTAGATTCCACTAGTTAAGGATAGATTTAGTAAAGTTCTATATAAAGCTTATAGTAGAGGTAGGTAAGAAGCTAAAGGTTAGTGGATTCCCTATTAGCCCTAGCATAAAAGAAAATCTTTACTATAAATTCTTATAGAAATATCTTAAATAATATATTATCTTTAGTAAATTTAGCTTAGTTAAGCTAGGCTATAGTATCCTAGATTTTAATGCTAAATTCCTTCTTAACTATAGCAAAAACTAACTCTAAATTGTAGAATATTATAGCCCTTTCCTTATTATTAAGGTGCTAGTAATACTATATATAAGTAGTACTATAGAAGAGATACTACACTTAGTGCTTAATCTACTCTTAGTAGCTAATACTAGTATAACTATAGTAGTCTTTAACTGCTTAAATCTAGAGGTTTATATTAGTAAATATAGTAGATTTACCTTTATATTTAATAGCTTTACTATTAATTTTATTTAGATCTATTTTAGGGTTAAGGTATTTAATATCTCTAAGCTTTTAAAAGGGTTTTATTAAATAATTAAAGGTTACTAAAGTGTAAGCAGTGTAATTCTTATAGAAATACTTCTCTTTAAAGCGCTATTTTACTAGTATAAATAATAGCTCCTAAGCGTATATAGCATTCCTAAGAGGCGGCTCCTTATAGAGAGGGAGATTATATAAAGTCTTATAATACTTATTATTAGCTAGCTACCCTTTAAATTAAGTAGTTTTAGTATATTAGCTAGTAATAGCTATTAGGTAGAATAGTTATACTTACTATATACCTATAGTTCTAAAGAATACTATAAGGTATTATATATTTAAGGTTAAAACCTATTTAAAGGGAAATAAAAGGTATTAAGCTAGTTTTATAACTTACTAGTAGGATTCTACTAGCCTAAATAAATTTAGGGCTGCTATTATATAGGTAACTATATTATTAATTTCCCTAGCATTATTATAGCGGATTTTATTAAAAATAGCCTTCTGCTAATTACATATATTAGCAAGAAATTATTTAAATTTATTATTTATATTAGGTTTATGCTAGTGCCCCTAAGCCTCTATTATCTTAGAAGGAGGCGTGTATTTTATATAATTTCTAAAAGAGGGGGAACTTACCTTATTTTAGTTAATTTCTATAGAATTTAGAGGAGCTCCTAGGAAGGTAGCTAGTATACTATAGGTTAAATAAAAGTAGGTTTTTAATTTTAGGATAGTTTCCTAGTAGGAACTAGCGCTAATATAGTCTCCTTTTTATAAGGAGGCATTATTTTCCTTAACGTAAAATAAGATATTTAGGGTCTTTAGAGATCCCCTAATTCCTATACTTAAGGATTCCCCTATTAAAGTGTCTTTAAAAACATTATATATTACTATATTATTAGTGTTTTCTAAGCATTTTAGGCTATTTTCTAGTATAGTACTTTTAATCTTTAGCGCTAGGTTTACTTTTTTAAAAAGGCATTTAAGCTTAGCCCTATAAATAATGCTTTTTGCTATTTTTTACTTAGTATTAATAATTATAAAGTCTATAGGGTTCTAATAAATTAGTCTTTTAATAATAAGAGGCTCTAAGTGTATTTAGAGGTTACTATTAATATATTAATATCTAGTAAGAGTTTAAAGGTTCTTAATATTTTCTTATAATAAAAAGGGTCTTTTTCTATTCTTAATATTAGGAAAATCTTAGTAAAAAGCTTAGAAACAGTATATTTACTATAGCTAGTTCTTAGTAATAGAGCTAGTAATTAGAGAATTTAAACTAATAGGTAGAAGTTGCTAGTTTTCTCTAGTTATTAATATAAGGCTTATGGTTTTTATTAATAAGTCTTATGTAGTAAATAGGCGTATAAAAGAAACAGCAATTACTACTACTTATTATATGCTAGATATTACATATAAATAGGGGGTACTCACACAATAGGTATAGTACGTTATAAAGGTTATAAAGAGAGAACACTTAAGTCACAGATAGGTAGTTAAGTGTATATATAGTTGAAGTTGTCATTCTCTAAGCTAGATGCAGCGGAACCCTCCTTTATAAGGTGGGTTCCGCCTCTGGGGGCAGACCGTAACATACACTCTTTAGTATAAAATAAATAAGGCTCTTTTAAGCATGCTTTAAGCCCTAGTTCTTTAAGCTTTATATTTAGCTTTTTAAACTATAGTTATAGTAAGTCTTAAAGCCTATATAATGCCTTAAGTAATTCTATATATTTATTTAATATCTTAAATTTATTAGGTAGCTTATATATTATTAGTATTAAAGTTATGCTTTACCTTATATATAAGAATGTGTTTTTTATATTAAATTACCTTATTTTTAAATTAAACCTAGTAATAAAAGCTATAAAAATTTAGAAAGTATATATAATAAGCATTATAGTATAGGTATATTTAATTATAGCCTTTTTGTTGGTATTCCCTAGGATACTAGCGATTCTCTTAGGAATACTAGGGTGAAGCGGGGTCCTAGTGACTCAACGTGTAGTCTGCGGATAATATCATAAAAAGGGCCTTATTCTTTAATATCTAGTGCTAGCTAAAGGGGCATTTTATAGCTAGCGTTAAGAGCTACGTAAATGCCGTCGGATTCTGCAGTAAAAACTCTGCACACACAGGCTAATTGGATTCCGTGGCTAATTAGCTGCGAATCCGGTTCTTCCTAGTTATGCTGCGTTATTATAAAATATAGCAATTCTAATACTTAGAATTCTCTCTTTTATAGAAAAAGAGGAATTGCTTATAAGTTATGTAGAAATCTACCTAAAAATAAGGGTTAACTATTTAATTAAATAATTAATAAGAATAAAAATCCTGCTTTATACTTTTAGTATTTCTTCTCTCTCCTATATACTTCCTCCTTCTTCCCTATACACTTTACCTATCCCTTTATATAGATTATAGCCTTATTTCTATTAATAAAGGTCTTAAGGGCATAATTTAGGGATAATTTTATTATAGTATTAGTAATATTATTATTACTATTAATCTACCTAATTTCCTTAATTTCCTATCTTTTATATAATTATTATAGTGCTGTAATATTAATTATTAGCCTCTATTTCTTTTATAATGCCTAACCTTATAATACACTTATATAATAAAAGGGAATCTATATAAATAATTATTAATATTAGTAGGATTTATAGCTTTTATATAATAGTCTATAGCATTATGCTAATTATATAGGCAATATCTATGCCTTAAACCATTATATATAGCTTAGAGGTAAGAGCACTCCTTATAACTCTTTTATTTTTTATAAAGCTATATATTATAATATTGCCTTTTAGTATAAATTCTAATTTAATCCCTGCTTTCTTAGTACTAAGAATAATTATATATTTTAGTTATAAGCTAAGGTTTTTATTATTTATAAAGGAACTATTAATAAAGATATATAAACCTATAGCAGTAAGATTTAGCAGAATATACCTTAATTTATAGTTATAATACTATATTTATTACTAAATCCTTTTATTTAAATAAATTACATTAAATTTATTAGAATTTTATACTTATATAATAATAGAAAAGTTAAATACAGTTTCTAGTTAATAAACTAATAATATATACACTCCTTATACTCTTTATTTAATATATTACTGCTTTATAGTTAGCTTATTAGGTTTAATAACTTCTAGCTTCTAACTTTAGCCTTTTTAATAGAGTTTAATAAGATTTTTATTAAATTTATATAAGATATACCTATTAAATTAAAGGGGTTTAGTTAGCATTAGGATTTATTTAGGTTTTACTATAAATCCTACCCTTTTTAATTCTAATTCCTCTATCTTAGAAAACTTTATATTACTAAGACTAAGGGTATTATTAGTTTATATACTAATTACACTAAAGCATTTAATTATATTAGATATAATTAAGAAATATAGGTTATATATAGAAGTAATTATTATTAGCTTTTTATAGTAGTAATAGAAATAGGTTGCCTATTAGTATATACTAGCTTTAGTAATACTATAAAGGGGTTTTATAACTTTTATTATAGTATCCTTTATGTTATAGACTAGCCTAAATAGCTACTGCGATCTAGTGTTGATGAAGTTATTATTATCTATAAAGGGGAAGGGGAGACTACTATCCCCCTCCTCTATGTATGCTCTATATATATAGTGTGTGTGTCCTTAGGGTTTGCCCTATAGGTGCAATAGGTCTCCTTATATGCCCCTCTCCTACTCTACTAAGGATCTAAGCTGCTAGCTTAAATCTATTATATAGCCCCTCTACTTACACTGCCCCCTAGCTATTAGCTAGCTAGTAGCTATTTAAGTAATAATAATAATATAAAAGTATTAGTAATGTAATTTAATAGGCAGAACTATTATGTCCTAACTAGTTATAATATAGTGCTTATTAATAATAAATAAACTTAAAAATAGAAATTCTATAGTTCTAAATTAGCTAGCTAATTATATACTAGCTATTAACTATAAATATTTTATTTAGCTCTTAGGTTTCTATAAATATAAGTTTTATATTATTCCCTTATTTTACCTCTTATTAATACTTAGGTTTTTATTTAAAAGCCTATTATTACTATTTCCCCTTTAGCTTACCTTTATTTTAAAATTTTTTTTTTTTTTTTTTTTTTTTATTTTAGTATTAATCTTTTATTACTCTTTATTAAATCCTTTTAGTAAGCTTCCCTATTACTATTTATCTCCTTAGGAGCACCTAGCTAAGTATAGTAAGAATATAGCTACTACTACTAGTGCTTCTTCCCCCCCCCCTTTGCCTTTAAATAGCTACTATATCTTAGGCTACTATAAGGTAAAGGGTAATTTTAAGAATAAGTTATTTACCTTTATTAATCTCTTTAATTTAAATATATAGTGCTTATTTTATATTATATATATAGCTAATAATAGCTTATTCTTATATATTTTAGGCCTTATATACTTTTATAAGGAGTATAAATAAAGAAAAATAATATATATATAGAATGCTGCTATATTTACCTAAAGCCCTGCCTTATACTGCCTTACCTATAAGATAGTAGTAGCTATTTACTATAGTAAAGCTATAAAAGTATTATATATTCTTACTTATAATACTATTAATAGTAAGGGGTAAAGGGTTATATTAACTAAGCTTTTTAAGGCTTTATATACTTAATTTATAACTACCCTATATACTATTAAGAAGTATACTATACCCTCTATAGCTATTAGCTTCTTACCCTTACTTACCTTAACTTATTTAAATTATTTCTAGTTTACTACTATAGAGATACCTAAATATCCCCTACCTATTACTACTATTAATCCTATTATAATTTATTCTCTAAAGATTAGCATTAACTACGCTAATGCCTAGTTATCTAAGGTATAGTGCTAAGTTAAATAGTTAATGCCTATATATTAAGATTTATTTACTAATGTTTAGGTATATTAAACTACTATATTTACTTCTTCTTCTCTACTTACTAATAAGTATTTATATATACTTATACTACCCTTTTTTACTAATTTTTATAAAATTATATTTATTTTTTTTAGGGGCTTTTTTAAATTTATATTAAGCCTTTCTAGGGACTTATTTAAATATATATTACTCTCTCTCTATAACCTCTTTAAAGGTATATTATTATTACTGCCTTATTTTAGTATTTTAGGTCTGCTGCTTACTCCCTTTATTATACTATTACTACTGCCCTTAGCTAGTTTTAACTAGACCTAGGGTATAACTAGCCTAGGGCTAATAAACCCTTTTTTATTTACTATAAGCTAGAAGCTACTCTTACTGCCTAACCTTAACTTACCCTTTATAGCTATATCTGCTAGGTAGTATAAGAAAAAGGAGAAGAAAAAGAAGAAGAAGGCCTATTTAGGTTTTTTATTTACTTTATTAAAAGATAAGTAATATTAAAGTATAGGAGTATTAGGGCTAGGTTAGAGCCTAAATAAGGCTTATTATTATTTAAATATATATTAAATAGTATATTATATAGAGTTAATTAAGGAATATATTATATTTATATTAAACTATTATTATAATATATATTACTTTAATGTAATTTAAATAGTATTAAAGCTTTAGTATTTCTTAGGTTTTTAAGTAGTTTTTATATAGGCTATATATAGCCTACTTATTTAATTAGTATATTATAATGCTTACTATATTCTTTAGTATTCTTTATAGTTAAAATAAACTTAATTTAGTACTTAAGGGGTTTATTTACTTTATTATTTTAAAGCTATATAAGGCTTAGGTAAAAGTCTTATAATATTTAGGAAGGAAAGGGGTTATTTACTATATATTCTATTAAATTAATATAGAAAATAGAATATATTCTCTTTAGAATATTTAGTTTTATAGTAAGGGGGGTTAGGACCTTAAGTATAGTATATTTAGCTATTACCTAGTTTAGCTTTTTATTTAAGTAAAGGGTATAAATATTATAAAGGCTAAGCTATACCTTATCCCTTAGCTAGTAATGCTTTACTAAATAGTGTAACTTATTAAAGGATTTTTATTATTATTATTAGGTAAAGTTAATAGTAGCTTAAGTAAGTGCTATACTTTATTTAATATATTTAAGGAACTAAACTGCCTAACCCTTAGCTAATATATAGCTTTAATTAGAAGCTAGTGTATATTAAATAAAATTAATATTAAAACTATAAAGGGCTATATATATACTAAGGCTAGTAACTAAGAAAGTATAATTATTAAGAGTAAGCTAGTATACTATAAGATATATAGGCTAGTTTATTTAAGTAAAGAAAACTATTACTCTAAGCACTACCTATATCTTTTAGTTTATATATTTAGTGCTATTATTAGTTTAGGGATAGTAGAATATAGAAAGGAGCTATATAATGCTAGTAAAGGAGTAAAGCATTAATTAAAACCTACTTATTTAATTTAAGCCTTAGTTTAAGATAATACTTAAGAGGAATCTATAGAAATACTACTAATAGTTAAGGAAATATTAAGTATATACCTTTATACTTATACTTATTATAGCTTTTAGCTATATATACTTAAAGAGGTAATTTATAATAATTATAAGGAACTAGGGGGTATTTATATTAAATCCTAGGAGGTTAGTTATAAAGTCTACTAAAATCTATAACTAATATTTATTTAGTGCTAGAATAGATTAAAGGAGGCCTTAATATAGGCACTAGCTTTTATAAGCCTTATAATAATAATAGTTTTATATATAGTGTATAATATTTATTAATATACCCTCCTAGTAGTAGCTATAATAAAGTATTTAAAAAGTTATATTTTTTTTTAGGTAGCTTAATAAGAGTAAGTTATAGGTTTATTAGATTAGTATAGTAATAAAGGGCTTATACTATAGTGCTTAAAAATAGCTATAGAATAATAAGGCACTATAAGCATTAATTATATAGTCTTTAATCTATTAATAGGTAGCTACTTTAGTAGAGAACCATTAGGCTTTAAACTATACTACCTTAATCTTTATATAATATATTAGATTAGCCTATATACCCTAGTCCTAAAGGCTTTAAAAATAGATATTTATAAAGAAATTACGCTCTTATAGGTTAGTAGTAGTGGCTATATCCTAGGTTTAATCTATATTTATTATAAATATAGGCTAAGTAGGAAGTAGGTGTAATAAGTATATAATAAATACTAGGTAGAGTAAAGGTTAGGTTAGTAGAGGTCCCCTTAATTTATTTTATTTATAATAGAATAGTATATTAGGGCATACTGCTTAGGAGCCTAGGTAGTAATAAAGGTAAAAATTAAAGAGGGAGAGGGTCTCTACCTAGTATGCCTAGTATTTTAATATTTCCTTAGGGCTTATAAAGTATTTTAAATTCTTATAGTTAGTAAGGATTATAAATAGTTTAAAAATACTATAAAGCTTAGTAAACTAAGCCTTAAGGTATAAGATAATACTAAGAAGCTTTTTATTATAAATTATATAGTTCTACTAAAGGGCTATAAGTCTAGCTAAGTAATAGGCTACTAGTTATAGTATACCTACTATATTATATTAAGAGAGATAACCCCTAAGCGCCTCTTTTAATATATTAGCTTTAATTACTATATTTAAGGTAGGGTTTTATTATATAAGGATAGGGGCTAATAAGAATATATTCTTAAGGTATTAGAAAAATGTTTAATACTTAGGGGATTAAATAAATAGAATACCCTTCTTAGTAAGGTTAAGTAGGGGCCTAGTAAGGTTTAAAAAGTTAGCTATAAACTTCTAATAAAAATTTATAAAGCCTAAGAAGCTATATACCCTTTATAGCTTTATTAGTACCTTTTATTTCTAAATAGCTACTACCTTAGCTAGATTTAGGCATACTATATAGCTAGCTTAGATAATAAACCCTAAATACTTAACCTCTATTATGCTAAAAGCATATTTACTAATATTAAGATATAGGCTAGCTTATTAAAGGCATAAGAGAATATCCCTAGTGTGCTATATATACTCTTTATATATACTACTAGTATAAATAAGGATATTATTTAGGTAGGCTATAGTATAGACCCTTAGGGCATTCCCTAAGGCTTTATTAATATATTACTAAAATATTATAGGTGCCTTTACTAGGCTAAAAGAATATACTAGCTATTTAAAGAGGCTAAACCTTATTTAAAATACTATTAGTGCTTTATCCCTTTTAGCTATATATAGATAATAAAAGGCAGTATAGATATTTAATTTTATAAACTATTAAGCACTAGCTAGGGACTATAGAGTCTTCTTAATAAGTAGTAGTAAGTAATAGTTTTAGTTTATAATTTTATTTAATGCCCTATAATTTATATAAAAACACTAGCTATTCCCTACCTTTTTAACTAATAGTATTAGTATAGCTGCTAAGGAGAAGAAGGCTTAAATTTAACCTTTATTTATTAGGTTTATAATTTACTTCTATATTTCTAATAGCTAATTCTATAGTATATTATAAAGGGGTGCCTAAGGTAAGTTTAGTATACTGCTATTAGAATTATATTATAGTTAAATATAATAGTTAGCCTAGCCCTAATAAGAAGGCAAGGCGCTAGCGTTCTTATAGTAAAATAGGTCCTTAAAGTTAGCTAGCTTACTAGGTAATAAGGAGAGGTCTTTATCTTTCTTTAAGGGTACTAGGCCTACTATAGAAGTAAGGATAATATTAATCTTATATAGACTTATAGCTATAATACTACTTGCCTTATTTAACTTTAATATATATTAAGCTAGATTAATATATACTAAGCCTATTATAGTAATTATTAGTAATATTATATCTTAAGCATTAGAGGCATAAATTTATAGACTGCCCTATATATAAATAATAAGTAGGTGTTTAGTAGTGTATAATGTAATATTATTCTAGGCTATTTATAGCGCTTTTAGAATATAGTCTTATAAGAGACTTAGAATAATATAGGCTATAATAGAGAATATTTACTTATTTAGGTTAGCCCTAAATTATATAAAATAAGTAATTTATAGCTACTAAGAGGTATTAGTATAGCTATGCCTTATTACTATTATAGTAGTGGTTAGGGTATATAGTTAAGTTAGGGGGATTTATTAAAGGCCTAGCCTTTAAACTATACTTTTACTTATAGTAGTATAGCTATTATAATTACTATCCACTTAAGCATTAATAAACTAAGAACTATTATAAAGAAGGGAAAGGAGGAATAGTGCCTTCTCTATATAATATTCTATCTTTTTATAAACATTTAAGCTATTACTAATATAGATATAGTATAAGCTATTACTATCTATATATATTCTACTACTAAGACTTATATAGTAAAACTATTTTTTTTTAAGTTAAAACTATTTTTATTACTAAGGGCTTCTTTATTAAAGGCATTTAGAACCTTAATTTTAGGTTCTTTTAAAGGGTAATAAGCTAGGAGTTAAGTATAGCCTTTAATATAGTAGCTATTACTACTATAATATAAATATTATTAGGTAGCCTTATAGTATTTAATAATATCTTCTAAGACCTATATTATATATACTATACCCTTAATAGCTATAGGTTTTACACTAGACTTAGCCTTACTAAAGGACTTATAGCCTTATTTAGTGCCTATAAAGCCTATAGAGTTAATACCTATTATAGCTATATTGCCCTTATAGTTATATCTGCCCTAGGGCTAGTGGTATGCCTTAATACACTCTTTAATTTAATATAAATTAATGTTTAAGGCAATGCTATAGTATTATATAACTACTATAAGATAGTTAGAATAAGGAATGTTATAATTTATACAGTAGTTTTTTATTTACTTATTAAGTTTTATTTAGAGTTAGGTAAGTTTTACTATATTTACCTAGGTACTATCTCTAGCTAGGCAAAGCTTTTATTTAAAGTAAATAAAGAAATTAGTAAACTACTTATTTAGGCATTACTTTAATTAGTTTAGCTCTATAATTATATATTTTTCCTAATAAGGGTCTATAAATATAGTATTAAGGTAGTTAAGGAAATAACTAGGCATATATTAGTAATTACTGCTAAGCTTAAAGAATAGAGTAATCTATACCTAAACCTTAGGCAATAAGTTTTAGTAAATAAGGAACTATTTATTATAGTTAGTATTAATAAAGTTTAAGTTAGCCTTTAGCTTATATATTATAAGGCTTTACTAAGCTTAGAATAAGGCTTTATTTCTATTATAAGGGTTCCCTATTAAAAGTGGTTTATATTTAGGTTATACCTAGTTAGAATATATTAAGGTATCTATATAGAATGCCTAATTTATTAAGGCTACTTAGTAGTGTAGTTCTTTAAGCTAAGCCGCTATTAAAGCAATAGTTTTATAGAGATAGTGTAAGTCTTATACATTGCCTAATTAGGCTACTTATTTATAATACTAAGGATCTATTATATTATATATATATAAATAGATATTATAAATAATATTATAATAAATAATAATTATTATAGACTAGCCTAAATAGCTACTATAATTTAGTGTTAATAAAGTTATTATTATTTATAAAGAGAAAGGGGAGATTACTATTCCCCTCCTTTATATATGCTCTATATATACAGTGTGTGTGTCCTTAGGGTTTGCCCTATAGGTGCAATGGGTCTCCTTACGTGCCCCTCTCCTGCTCCGCTAAGGATCCGAGCCGCTAGCTCGAATCCATCACACTTTAGGTATAAATATGCAATTTATATAGGTAATTTAGTGATTATTAATTAATTTAGCGTTATTTCTAATTAAATATATACTTATATAATATCTTATAACTATAAGAAGATGCAATCTTTTACTAGGGAAGGTGCTAGTGTAATAATAAGCCTTTAACTTACTTATTAAATTATTAGGAATTATGTTAGAATTCACGCCTTTTCTATATTGCTATAGCCTTATATTATAAGCCTTAATTTCTTATATAGCTTATTTATGCCTTTTCCTTTAACTTCCCTTACTATTTAAGAGCAAAAGAGGCATTAATTACTATACTCTTTTTTATTAAAAGTAATAAATTTAAAGATATCTTTTACTAATAAAGCATTAATTTCCTTTTAATTAAATGCTTTAAATAGTTATCCCTTAGTAGTAATCTTTCCCTGCTTATATAGGTTAACTGCTAATTCTTAGTTATCTTTTTTCTTTTTTATAAGGAAACTTATAATACTAAGTTTTTTATTATTTTAGTTAAAATCTTTAGTATAATTTAAAATAAAAGGGTGCTTTTTAGGTTTGCTATATTTTTATTATAGTAGTTCTTATAGTAATTAACCTTTATTCTTATTAGCCTCCTCTATCTTATCTTTTTTATCTTTATTACTAATTTCCTTTATATTTATAGTCTCTTCTATATTATAGTAGTATAGCTTTACTACTATTAAGTAGAATTTTATAGAACTATAAGGTAAATCTATAGTATAGGTCTTATAATTAAATAATAGCAACCTATAAGGGCTATACTAACCTTTTTTCTTATACTAAATGTAGACTTTTAATTATAGTAGTAATATATATAATAAAAGGGTATTTAAACTATTTTATATATTAAGGGTATTAGAGACTTGCCTTTTTATAAGGTAGCGCTAAGCTTTATTAGTAGCTTTTTATAGTAAAGCAGCTCTTTATACTACTAAAAGACTTAGGGGTAAATTATATAATATCTATAAATATACTTTAAATATAAGTAAAGTTAGTATAAGACTATTAGGTTTAATAAAGTTATTAATAGCTTTAATAGCTATTTATAGTTACTAGGAAGGGCTAAGGAGGTCTCCTACCTTATTCTTAATAATATTATATACCCTTTAGAGAGAGGTATAATATCTCTTAACCTTTTTAATGCTATAGTATGCTTTAATAGGAATCTCTTCTATATTAATAGCTATTTAGCATATAATATACTAGAATTCTATAGAAGTAAAGTTCTTTTTAGTATTATAAATAATATTATTTAAGGGACCTAAATAAATATTAATTTAGCACTCTTTTAGTGTATTCTATATATTTCTTACTTTCTACTTTTAAGGCTTAAGGAAGCGTATAGCTTAGAATATAGTTACTATATTAATAATATATAGTATAGGTTTATTATTAATTTAAAGAATATTAATAATAATCTTATAGTTAAAGTTTATATTATCTTTTAAGGTAAACTTAAATTATTTTAAGGCTTTACTATAAAGTTAATATTAATAATATTTATAGGAGAGTTTCTTAATAATCCTACTAGTTACTAATTTACTAGCTTTTTATAGTAGCTTTATAAGTTTAGTAACTAAGAAATAGCTAAATTATTAGTATAATTAATATATTTTAGCCTCTAAGAGGTAGAAAACAGTAGCTTTATTAGCCTATAGAATCTACTAAGGGTATCCCTATTTTTATATAATTAAAATCTTTTTTATACCTTAAATTAATATATTCTTAAAGTTATTAAGTTTTATATTTATTTAGTCTATATTAAAAATATAAAATAAGAAGGGGGTAGCTATATTAAGAATATAGAATTTAATAGTTCTAAAGATAGTAGGAATATATAAGATTTCTAAAGAAATTACTAATTCTACACTAAAGTTAACTATATACTAGTTAGTAGGTTTAATTTTTAAATATAGTATAAGCCTTTATAAAGCTATAGCTTATAGTACTTCTACTATAGAAATCCCTACTGCTTTAGTATTTAGTATAATTTTATAAAAAATATTACTAAAATATTAGTTATTTAAGATAAAGCAATCTATTCTAGGGGTTTCCTTTTATATATTAAGGGTTATACTAAATAATTTATAAGCAATTATATTATTCTTAAGTATATATAAAAGGGATTAAGCTTAAGAGGGTATTAGTTTCTTATAGAAATCTATTTAATTAAATAGTCTTAGTAGATTTAGCAGTAATTAAGTAAGAAATTATATAAATATTAGCTTAGAGGTTATAGTATTACTTAGTAGTGTAGTAATATAGGCATTTAATGCCTTCTAAGCTAAGTGCTTATCTTTCTTAGTATTAGTTACCTTAGGTTTTCCCTTATATTTAAAGAGAAATACATTAAAGCTACGTTTAGAGGGTATTCCCTTATAGTTCTTACTTTTCTACTAGAAATCCTTAGCTTTCTACTGTTTTTATTTTATATAAAATATTAACTAATATCCTGCTTATTAATATATAAAATATTTATATAAAAAGCGTAATTTTTATAGTAATTAGCTACTAGGCTACTAATTAAATAGTTATTTATATTATTAATTAGTAAATATTACTTTATTATTAGCTTTTATTAGATTTTATATAAATAATAGCTATTATAATGCTTTAATTAATTTATTAGCGCGTAAGTATTTATAGAGGTCTCTAATAACTCCTTTATAGGTTAGAGTAAGGTTAAATATAGTAAGCTTATATTTAGAAATACTGCTAATAGCAGTAATAAGCTATTACTAAAGCTTTATATTTATAGTAGAAGTATTAAAGATTTTATAATAAATATAGTAAAGTTATTTTAGTATTAAGTTAAGGTATTAAAGCTTAGTCTTTTTAGGGTTATTAGTAATAACCTTCTAAAAAGAAATGCTATTTTATTTAATATAGTAAAACTACTAATTACTTTTAGTTTTAAAGTAATTTTTAATAGTATTAGTAAAGTTATAGATTATTAGTCCTTTTTTAGTAAGTTTATTAAGGTAGTAGGTAAGAGTATTCTTTTTTAATATAATTAGAAAAGCTCTTACCTATAATATCTTTAAAATATTATTTTATATATATTAATCTTTAAAGATATTTATCTTTAAAATAATAAAGTTATATAGTTTCCTGCTATATTTCTTATTAATTATATAGCTTTTATTAATTTCTCTAAGAATATAGTAGATTTAGTTAGGGATTAAGTTTACTAGTAGTGTTAACCCCTTTAGTGGTTTTACCTAGGTTTTTTATATTAGTAAGTTAAGTAACTTAGATTCCTTTTAAATCTACTAATTAATTAATTAGGAATTATTAATAATGCTTTATGCTTATAGAGAAATAGGAATTTATAGTTAGTATTATATAAATTAACTAAAGAACTAGCATTTAATTTATTTTTCTAATGCATTAATAAAAGTAGTAAGAGAAGTAGTGTATTATATGCCTTTTATTAATAGTATTAGTATACTATTAGTAAGAAGGAAATTTTATAAGTCCTTTTATAATATAGTTAGAATTTGTTAGAAATCTTTAGTAATTTAACCTTTAAAGTCTTTATAGAGAGCATTAAAGAGCTAAAGGTTCTTCTACTTTAAGATATTATACTAATAAAGGATAAAAGCAGCTTAATTATTAATATACTACTAATTCTTATATTTTTTTAGTATATTATTCTAATATACCTTCTATTTTAGGGTAAGAATATCTATATATTTATAAATAATCTTAGGGAGGGAGTTTAGTAATACTTATAATAAAGCGGTATTAGGGGCACTTTATATAAGATTTCTAGATAAATCCTAGAATTCCTTATTACTTCTATGTAAAGATATCCTTATAATTAAATATTCTATGTAGTTTTTAACTAGCTTTAGTTAAGATTTAGCGTTTTAATTTTATAATCCTTATATAAGCTTTAGTATAATAAAGGGTTAGTTAGTAAGATAAATAAGGGTTTTCCTATAAATAATAGTGTAAATTATAAAAATTCTATATTTTAAAAGGTTAATACTAGCTAAACTAATAAAGGAATCTATTTCTATTCTAAAAAAGCTATGTTTTTAAAAGTTTAATACTAGCTAAACTAGTAAAGGAATTTATTTTCTTTTAGCATAAATTCTCCCTATAAGCGTAATAGGAGTTCTATCTCTTTTAAGTAAATCCTTATAAATCTATAGGATAATATATTCTAAAAAATAAATATAATCTACTAATTAGTGTTAGTATTCCCTAGGATACTAGTAATTCTCTTAGGAATACTAGGGTAAAGCGGGGTCTTAGTAACTTAATATATAGTTTGCAAATAATATTATAAAAAGGGCCTTATTCTTTAATATCTAATACTAGCTAAAGGGGCATTTTATAGCTAGCGTTAAGAGCTATGTAAATGCCGTTAGATTTTACAGTGAAAACTCTGCATACGTGGGCTAATTAGATTCCACGGCTATTTAGCCGCGAATCCGGTTCTTCCCAGTTATTATTATAGAATGCAGCGATTCTAATACTTATATTTTTACTATTACTTCCTTAAAGAAGTAGTTTAGTCTTTAAAATAAGCTATTTATAGGGTTTAGCTTACTTAGCTAATACTTTATAATAAAGTTAAATAAGTATAGCTTATTAAGGGTATTTACTTAATAGCTAAATAGCTTTAGCTTTATAGTAAGGTATTTATAATTTAAGTAATTTATAATAACTTAAATAGGGTGCTTTAAATAAACTAAGTAATGCCTTTATATTTAAAAGGCCTTTTAAATAATAAAAAGCTTACTATTTAGAGTTATATATCTTAGTTTTAGGCTAAATAGCTTTTTTAATATATAAGCTATAGGGTACTAGCTACCTAGCTATAATTAAGCTATAATAGCTTTAATAGTAAAGGCTAATGTATTTATTTTTATTCTTAGCAGTGCCTTTAAATTAAAGTAAATAAAAATAGAGGCTTTTAGAAACTTTTACTTAAGTTAATTAAATATAGCTAGCTTATTATTACTTAGCTATAAAGCCTTTTTATTATTATTCTTTAGTAAGTTAGTAAGGGGGATAGTAATTTTACTATATTCTTAAATAAAGTATTTATAAAATTCTATAAACCTAAGAAAACACTAAATATTTATTATATTATAAAGTAGCTACTACTTTACTATTACTTTAATATACTTAGGCTCTATTTTAATACTATTAGGTATAATAATAAAGCTAAGGAAGCTAATATATATAATAAAGAATTTATATTTATTAAGGTTAGTATAAAGCTTAGCCTCTTAAAGTTTCTATAAAACTTATTTAATATACCCCTTATATACTACTAGGTTACTACTATAAATTAAAATTTTATTTAAGTAAATAATATAAATAGTATTAATAAGCTCTTCTAGCGTATTATTAATATACTCTTAGAAGATAGCTAGCATATTTATAAGGCTAAAAGGCATTATAAGATATTTAAAGTACCTATATTAATAATAGAATGCTATCTTTTATTTATTACCCTTATAAATATATAGCTAATAGTATATATCTTTTAAGTTAATCTTTATAACTACCTTTACTCCCTTTAATTAGTTAAGGATTTCTAAAATTAATAGTAATAAGGCTTTATTCTTCTTTATAACTTTATTAAAGCTATAATAATTAATATATAGCTTAAGCTAATCTTCTTTTTTTAGTATAAATAAAATTAGAGTACCTAAAGGACTTATTAATTAATAAATCTATTCTTTTTACTATATATTAGCTAGATATTTATAGAGAACTTATAGCTTTTTTTTAGTAAGGTTATAAATTAGCCCCTAAGGAGGTATTTTACTATTAATTAGCTTAATTATATAAGTATAACCTCCTAAGGCTAAAAGCTAGCCTATAAGTTCTTTTAAGAATATATTTATAAACTTAGTATATACCTTTAGTAGCTTTTTTATAGCTAAGTTACTATTTAGTTACTTATTATTTTTACTTTAATTATTAGGCTAAGGTTTTTTTATATTACTCTCCCTTACTTATAGGCTAATTCTATCTTTATTATTCCTTAGTATTCCCTTAATCTATATTAAGGCTAGTACTAATAATATAATTATATTCTTTCTTTTATAGTAAATTTACTTTAAGTGCTTTATAAATATAAGGCATTTTTATATTATTAAATATTACTAAGTTTTATTATTTTATAATAAAATTTATAGCTTATAGTTCTTTACCTAATTAGTACCTAAGAGTAGGTCCTTTTATATATTAATAATATAGTAGTAAACCTAATATATCTTACTATAACTTATATTATTAATAATACTAACTAATTTATTTAATATATCTTTATACTTAAGTAGATTACCTAAGGCACTAGCTAATAGTATAGTATTTACTTTTATATTTACCTAGTTTTCTTTATTTAATATTTTAAGGTAAATAATTAATTTTTTAGCTTTTAAATTAAATAATACCTTAATAGCTACCTAGTAGTAATTCTACTATATAAAAACCTTTATTCTTATTTTATTATTTATTTTTTTATATTTAATTACTTTATTAATACCTAAAGTATTTACTTTATAAGGAATACTAGTTATAAAGGGAGTATAGCTTTAAGGCTTATTAATATTAATTAAAATTAAGTTTATATTTAAGGTTCTTAGTATTAGGTTCTTATAGTATAAGCAGTACTAGCTTATAATATATTTATTACTTTTATATATAGTATAGTTTAGTTCTAAACACTTAGGGGATATATATCCTTTCTTTTAGTACTTATAGTATTAAATATTATTAAAGTCTCTATTATTAAGGGGTCTATAGTTATATTACTTTTAGTTTACTATTCAAAAGTATAATTTTTATTACTTATACTTTATAAAACTTAAGCATTCTTAATTACTTAGAAACTCTTTATTAATAACTTCTATCTTTTAGCCTTAGCTTTAAAGGTAATTCTAACTTTAAAGAAACTTTTAGCTTAATATTTACTTTTTAATAGTAAGGTTAAGGCTATTAAAGAATATATAAATTTAAAGTTATTTTAAAATAGCCTTAAAAAGCTTAGCTTTAACTTTACTTTATTTTTAAAAAAAGGTTTAAAATAATATTCTATTATTTTATTAAAGGTTTATTAGCACTTTAGTAGCTTTTAAGTAGTAAGTATTTTTATTAATAATTCTAATCTTTAGCTATTTTATAAATTCTATTTAAATATACTCTTTAAAGTCTATAAAGCTATTAATAGTAGTATATTATATTTACTAGTGCTTTATATTATTAATAAAGTAGCTATTAATATATATTACCTTAGTAATATCTTTAAGAAATATATAAGGATTTATAGTAAATACTATATATAAATTTAATAAGAAATTTTAAAGGCTTTTATAAATATTACCTTTATATATTAAAGCTTTAAGTTAGGCTTTTATAAGTTCTATATATATAAGGGGCACTATAATTATAAAGTAAGCCTATAGCTTAGGGATTGTAATATAACTAATATTAGAGGTATTAATAATACTAAGCTTATTACTTTTATAATTTTTAGTAAAATTAACTTTTTTAAAGGACTTTTAAAATACCTTAAGGTTTTTATACTTATTAGCTACTTATATAGCTTATAATAACTAAGCTACTTTTTTAATTTTTTTATTAAAGGCTATTTCTTTATTAATATTTTAATTATTTATATAAATAAAGTTATAATTTTTAGTTATAAAATACCCTTTCTCTTTAATTATATTTAATAAATAGTTAGCCTTTTATAAAACTATAGTTAGGTTATAGTTAGTTAAATAAATAACTTTTTTAGTAAATATTTTAATTTAGTTAATAATTTACTATTTTTAAAAAAAAAAGAAATTTAATTATTAAGGCTAAATATAAAATACTACTTAATAGAGTAAAGACTAAAATATAGAAAATATACTATAATATAGCTACTAAGTAAAGAGATAGTGCTTAAAGGTATAAATCTCTACCCTATTATATAAATATATACACTCCTTTTTTTATATACCCCCTTAGTACACTGCTAGGTTATAGTAAGGGCACTATATACCTTATAACTCCTATACCCCCCTTAGGTCTTATAAGGCTAGCTATATATAAAACCTTAGGAGGAATAGTTATAATACTTATTAAGGCTATAATAATTAATATATAGCCTAAGCTAACCTTCTTTTTTTAGTATAAATAAAATTAAAGCATTTAAAGGACTTATTAATTAATAAATCTATTCTTTTTACTATATATTAGCTAGATATTTATAAAGAACTTATAGCTTCTTTTTAGTAAGGTTATAAATTAGCCCTTAAAGAGGTATTTTACTATTAATTAGCTTAATTATATAAGTATAACCTTTTAAGGCTAGAAGCTAGCCTATAAGTTCTTTTAAAAATATATTTATAAACTTAGTATATACCTTTAATAGCTCTTTTATAGCTAAGTTACTACTTAGTTTATTATAACTATTCCTCCTAAGGTTTTGCATATAGCTAGCCTTATAAGACCTAAGGGGGGTATAGGAGTTATAAAGTATATAGTGCCCTTACTATAACCTAGTAGTATACTAAGGGGGCATATAAAAGGAGAAGTATATATATTTATATAATAAGGTAGAGATTTATACCTTTAAGTACTACCCCTCTATTTAGTAGCTATATTATAGTATATTTTCTATATTTTAGTCTTTACTTTACTAAGTAGTATTTTATATTTAGCCTTAATAACTAAATCTTTCTTTTCTTTAGGGATAGTAAACTATTAACTAAATTAGAATATTTATTAAAAAAGTTATTTATTTAATTAGCTATAACCTTACTATAGTTTTATAAAAGGCTAATTATTTATTAAATATAATTAAAAAAAAAGGGTATTTTATAACTAAAGATTATAACTTTACTTATATAAATAATTAAAATACTAATAAAGAAATAGCCCTTAATAAAAAGATTAAAAAAGTAGCTTAATTACTATAAGCTATATAAGTAGCTAATAAGTATAAGAACCTTAAGGCACTTTTAAAGTTTTTTAAGGAAGTTAACCTTACTAAAAATAATAAAAATAATAAGCTTAGTATTATTAGTACCTTTAATATTAGTTATACTATAACCTTTAAGCTATAGGCTTACTTTATAATTATAGCGCCCCTTATATATATAAAACTTATAAAAGCCTAACTTAAAGCTTTAATATATAAAGATAATACTTATAAAAGCTTTTAGAATTTTTTATTAAACTTATATATAGTATTTACTATAAACCTTTATATATTTTTTAAAGATACTACTAAGGTAATATATACTAATAACTACCTTACTAATAATATAAAGCATTAGTAAATATAATATATTATTACTAATAGCTTTATAAACTTTAAAGAGTATATTTAAGTAAAATTTATAAAATAGCTAAAAACTAAAATTATTAATAAAAATACTTATTATTTAAAAGCTATTAAAGTATTAATAAACCTTTTATAAAATAATATAATATTATTTTAAACCTTTTTTTAAAAATAAAATAAAGTTAAGGCTAAGCTCCCTAAAGCTATTTTAAAATAACTCTAAATTTATATATTTCTTAATAGCCTTAATCTTATTACTAAAAAGTAAATACTAAGCTAAAAGTTTCTTTAAAGTTAGAATTATCTTTAAGGCTAAGGCTAAAAGAGAAAAGTTACTAATAAAGAATCTTTAAGTAATTAAAAATACTTAAGTTCTATAGAGTATAAGTAATAAAAATTATACTCTTTAGTAATAAACTAAAAGTAATATAACTATAAACCTCTTAATAATAAAAACTTTAATAATATTTAATACTATAAGTATTAAAAGAAGGAATATATATTCCCTAAATATTTAAAACTAAACTATACTATATATAAAAGTAATAAATATACTATAAGCTAGCACTACTTATATTATAAAAACTTAATACTAAGAACCTTAAATATAAACTTAATTCTAATTAACACTAATAGGCTTTAAGGCTATACTCACTCCCTTTATAACTAGTACCCCTTATAAAATAAATACCTTAGGTATTAATAAAGCAGTTAAATATAAAGAAATAAATAATAAAATAAAAATAAAGATATTTATATAATAAAATTACTACTAAATAGCTATTAAAGCATTATTTAATTTAAAAGCTAAAAGATTAATTATTTACTTTAAAATATTAAATAAAGAAAACTACGTAAATATAAAAGTAAATACTATATATTAAGCTAGTTGCTTAGGAATCAGGGGCGATTAGGTAGAATGAATATAATAGAAATTAGTATGCATTTAAATAGTAGGGCTAGCTATATATTTAAGCTAAGACTTATCCTTCTTTTCCTTAAAGGTAATTCCCTATTAAATCCCTAGAGAATATCCCCTTATTCCATAGTATCTTCATTCTATAACATACTACTAATGCATAGATATCCAGTTTATTCCAATAACTAATTATCTCTAATTAGGTATAGAATTATTAGCGCAAGGTAAACCAACAAATATAACAATTAGGTCTAATTCCCTCCATTACTGGATTAGGCATAATAATTATTCCCCCCTTACAATAATATTAACCTAATGTTATTTTTTTTTTTTTTTTAATTAGCCCCTATTTTTATTTGTTTTTATTTCCATTTTAGGACTAGTAATGTATACTAATCTAATACATAATTATAGACTTAATAGGCATTATTTAGTAGGGTAAAAGATTTCTATTTTTTAGCGTTTTCCTTTTCCTTTATGCCCCTTATTCCCTTATTAATTATCTTCTAATTCCTAATATATTTTACAGGATTTTTTCTATTTATGCTTAATTTATTTAATAATGTTAGAATTATCTAAGAAATCTCTTACAATACTAGCATCTAGCGTTAAACCCTTAAAGAATAGGACCTAGAAGGTTTTAGACCTAAAATTATTAAGTAATTTAGTGGGTTATTACGGAATTATAATAGAAATTAAGAAGATTAATTAATTAAATAGGACTAAATTATTAAAAATTTAATTTTCTTAAGGACCTATTAAATTAAATATATTTTAACTTTATTCTAATTTAGAGTATATTCTTATATAAGTTATTTTGGTTAGTTTATTATTTAATTATATTTAATCCCATATTTAATACTAGTTTTATTAGCCGCCCTATATTAGAATGCTAAGCTAAATTATAATATAATTCTATATTTAATACTAGCACTAATTCTAGTTTAAATTAGAGACTTTTTTCTTTATTTATACATTCTACCCTAAGGGATAGGATATTTACTATTAAATTAGATAATAAATTAAGTTCCCTGCTTTTTTATACTTACTATTACACTTTAAAGTATAAAGAGAAAAAATAGGAGAAATTAGCTAAAAAAGCTATTAAAAAGATTTACCTTAGCAATTCTATATCTAAATCCTTAGGGATTTAGGTTATTTTTATAACCCTAAAAAAAGAAAAGGAGTTATATTTAACTATAACTCCTATGCCTACTTATATAGAATTAAGTAAATTTATATAGAATTAGGCTAGAACTATATTAGAAGACACTATTATTACTATCTAAGCTAAAGAGTGTATTTAGTGTTTAAAAATAATACTAACTAGTTTAGAAATTATAGTAAAGGAGGGGCAATTTACCTCCCTTTTTTCTACTTATAAAGACATTCCTAATAGTATAAAATATTATTATTACACTTTAGGTGCAACTTTTTGCTATAATATAAGTATTAGCATTAAATTTTATTAATAATTTCCTAATGATTTACTTAAATACCTTAATTGCTATTAGTATATTATAATAATTTTATTAACACACGCAAATTTATGGATAATTTAATGTATTTTACTAGTAACAAATTTATATTATTAGGGCGAAAGATATAGGAGCACTTCTGTAATCTTTTTTCCTTATTTATATAGTTTATTCTAAACTATTATTATAATAATAGTTTCCACTTTAACTAGAAATAGTTAGAGGTAAGGAATTTAAAAAATGTTTTTTTTTTTTTTTTTTAATAATCCTAATTAGAGGTGGAATTATAGGTAAATATTAATAAATATAACAATAAAGTAACCACTGCTTAATTAGTCTGTGAAAATTTGTTTATAACACCTAAAAAAATAGTAAGTTTTCCTTTCCCTTTTAATTCTTAACTAATTTAGGTAGAATAGTTAAGCGAAGATTAAGCTAAATTTTAGCGTAATTAGTTGCTATATTTAGCTAGCACTAATTGTTATTTATAAACATATAGAATAATAGTTTTAATTTTTATTAAATTAATAGCCACTTTTAATAAGGATATAAAAAATATTAATCTTAACGCAACTTTTAAAAGAATCTTTACTAAAACTTTAATAAATTAAGGAACTAAGAATTTTTTATAATTAAAGTAAAATAAATAGGCAATTATTTAATAGGGTTTTTTTTTTATATAAAAAAATAGGAATAAATTTAGTAGGAATAATAATAAATAAATGTTAGTTAGTATAAATAGTTATTAATTTATATAAGATTTATCTAAAGTTATTCTAAGGGATATTTTTTGCGGTCTGCTACGTTTTTAAGGACCCTTATAAATCCTACTCTTCTTAGATTTAGTTAATATTGCATAATATTTATTTAGCAAACTACTAGCATTCTATAATGCTATAGCTTCTAACTACTAATTATATTTAAAGGGCCATCCCTTTTATTTAATTAGGTAATATAATTCCCTTTAAAGGAAATAATGTAATTTAATTTAGTTAACCTCCTATTCTTTAGAATTATTATTTAGGTTAGGAATAGGTAAATTCTATTCTTCTTCTTTATTTCTAAAGGTTTATTTCTTAAGTAAACTAATGTAGAATATATTATATATCTAAAATAATTAATTTAGCAATGCTAATCTATATGCCTACTTTCTAATTCTATTTAGAATTTAAAATAGGCTAATAAATTTTAGAAGTAATTTCTGTTTTTTTTCTTTAAATTATAAGTTCTTTATACTTAAGAATATAAATTCTCCTTTTTTAAAAATTATCTCCTAATGTTTCTAATTATAGTATTTTGCCTATAATTTATTTATTTATGCCTATTATACTTCTAATTTACTTCTTAGTATATATAATTTTTATACTTAGCTTT
>SRPU01000087.1:0-35616 GCA_018360185.1 Claviceps lovelessii
AACTAATATTATAAAGTAACTACCTTTACTAACTAAGCTGCCTTTAGTAGCTTAGTTAGCCTATTTAATTTATTTCTCTATAGCTTTACTAGTTACCTTATAAATTTAATTTAAAGTTAGCCCTATACCTAATAGCTATTAGCCTAACTATATAGCTATTAAAATAAGTATAGAAGGGTAGAAAAGGTTAAAAAGTAAAGATTTATAGGGACCTTATAGCTATAAGCTCTATATATATAACCTTTAATTAGATTTCTGTGGTTATGCTGCATGTATGCGTATGTATGCTTGCTAGCTTACACTGGCTTTGCTAGCTAGCAAAGCCCCCCTATAAGATGCTTCGATAAGCGCTATAATTATAGCACTAATAGTGAGGAATCCCCTGTAAATAACCCTATTATTTTCAACAGCTAGTATATAATTAGCTAGCTAATTTAGGATTTTAGATTTTTATTTTTAGGTTTATTTATTATTTATAGGCACTATATTATAATTAGTTAAAATATAATAGTTTTGCTCATTTAATTATATTACTAATACTCTTATATTATTATTATTACTTAAGCAGCTACTAGCTAGCTAATAGCTAGGGGGCAGTATAGGTAAAGGGGCTATATAATAAATTTAAGCTAGTAGCTTAAATCCTTAGTAAAGTAAGAGAGAGGCATATAAGGAGACCTATTATACCTATAGGGTAAGCCCTATAGACACACTATATATACAGTGTATATATAGTAGAGGGGGATAGTAGTCTCCCTTTTCTCTTTATAGATAATAATAACTTTATTAACCCTAGATCGCAGTAGCCATCTAGGCTAGTCCATAACACTAAGAGAGAAATACTAAGCTTTTCTCCTCTCTTCTTATCGTTAATAATGCCTCTATTAACGCTATAATATAGATGCCTTCTAGGCTAGTCCATGACAGATTCTTACTATACTATAGTAATTTATAGTATAATAACAGTTATAATAATACTTTAAGTTATAAAGAAGTATCTTATATATCTTATAATTTCATTAAGCTTATTAAGAAAAAGTTTTTGAGTTACTAAAGGTTATTTAATTTCCTTTAACAAGCTGTTAAAAAAAGGTGGAGTGTACCTAAGTGTAGTCTTATAAACACTAAAGAGATAGTGTAACGCCTAAGTACCTAAGTAATTGTATCTTCACCTATACAATATTATAGATTTACTATACCTTAAAACTTATTATAAGTCTATACTCTCACTATTTAAATATAACGTTCATTATAGCGCAATATTTTTTCAATGTTATTTAACTGTCATGCAACGCTACATTTCTGTTTATACCGCTTAATCTAATAAAGACTTGCATGTCTCATTACTTTATAAAGTTCGTGGTTTCTCACTATATATATAGTGCAGTGAGATTCGTTTTATTACACAAACTATTTATGCAGAGGTAAGCCAGTTCCCAATGTTCTTTATAACATGTTTAGAGCTAGGTGTAATTACACAAGTAGACTAGATAGTACTTTGTGAAATCTTTCTATTTCCAGACTTCATCTTCGTTCCCAGAAGCCTCAGCAGAACCTATAGGCCATTTATCACCTTGATTTAGGTTCCGCAGATCGTCAGAACGACGGTTACTCGTTAATATGCCTGGAAATAATCTGGGGTCACTCCCAGACAAGTGAAAGTCTGTCATGGAATTTAGGGTTGTTGTTGTTTCTAAACAAGTCTCTATGTTCTTTGGAGTTGTCAGGCTGATCTCAATAGTCTTATTCTGGGAATCTAGGACTTGGTCGCGACCATCATGATCCGGAATGCGAGAGATCCTTGAAACGGTAGCCTCGGGAGATGGTGTTCCCGCTAAAACATCGGTGAAGGTTGCTGCAAAGCTAGTCTCTTTTTTTGAATCGTAAGCAACGTAGCGCCGGATCCTGGCCAATTTCACGTTTAGTACGATACACCTAGGGATTGTAATGTTCGAGATACTTACACATCGCGCTCTTGGAGCAACGTATGATATCTGAATTCTTCTCGGCGATCGGGAACGTTAGTTTTGACCATCATATTTCCTTTCCTTCCTGGTTTGTCAAAATCTGGCCCGAGCCACATTCTTTTTATCGATGCCTCGTAGCCGCTTTGCTTGACTGAATTTTTAGCGAGCTCACACATGTCCACAGGACTGAGCTTATAGATCTGTGCCGCCACGGCATATTCTTCTATTAGTGGTTCTTTTGTGAACGCAAATTGAAGTGGATCATCCGTTGATAAAGATACATTCAAGCCACGTTTGAAATACTGATGGAAGGGATTCCGCTCATAAGCCAGGAATAGCGCGTTGTTGCTTAGCGGTGACATTGCAATTCCTACCTGCTCCAAGTAGAACGCATACTGAAGCAAAGGGACCTTGCGAAGCAAGAGTCCATGGCTTATGCTGTGACAGCAGAGAAGAGCCACGGCCAAGTGCTCACTATCTCCAGCTTCCCCGCAATGCGGTCGTATTACCAAAGTGTTAAAACCGCGCCTCTTCCGCCAGAAATTCAGGGACGACATATTGGCAAAGAGATAATAGATCCAGTAACTGTAGGGGGGGTTTTGCTTGGAGTCCCAGTCTTTTGGTACCGGGAACTTCTTGAACAGCCGGCGCTCCACTTTGCTTTCATCATCAACACTGTCAAATCCTATGACTCTTTGTAGGAAGACGTGCAGCTTCGGATGGCTCGATGGGTCTTTGGTAACCTCGAAAAGCGGTTGGAAAATGTTCTTGACGATCTGCTCAAAAGTGTTCATGAGACTACTCGCTTTATAGACGTCGTACAGGCGAGGAATTTGGATGAGCCACCGCACGTTATGAGAGAATAGCTTGTTGTCTACTACCCATGACGCTAGCTTATCCCATTCATCTATAGATTTTCCATAGATTGAGATACGCCATTCCACCATTTGGTATTTGCTCGATTCTAGATCTGATATGACTTCTTTGGTAATTTCGGCCAAATAACGTCCGTGTATAAAGTTGTCCGTCTTCAAAAAGATTGTTCTTAGTCTGGATTCGCCAATTGGATTGTATTTCAGGTTGAACTTGTCAAAGCGGTGAAACGAGTCCGTGTGAGCCTGGGCATGTCAGTATTGACAGCTCTCCCGAGTGCAGACATTTTCAATAACGCGAGTACCGCCATGCAACTTACATGCATGTCGAGAGTATCAATACTTAGATCGTAGGCTGTAAGCTTAATGCTAGAGAACACCTCTGCAAGTGTGAGGTATTTGCCATCCCGAAAAAGCACAACTTCGTTTGGGTGCTTCTTCATTTTGCTCTTGATAAATCGCAACAAATGCTTCTGATTCATACAAGCGGAATGATGTACATGAGTATCAACCTTGCGTACATTATAAAAATCCCGATGAGGCACCTTCTTACTGTCTGCCGTCTCCTGGTATTCATTGAGAAGCACGTACAAGTTGAACTTTGCTTCCAAATACTGGAGGCGGCGGAAAGCGAAGCTCTTACTGGGACCGTCCGACGAAATGGTCAGAATGTTATCAAGATCCATATAGAACTGTCGAATGGTTGGTACTTGGACGGCAGGTAACGTCTCCTCACCACGACAAGAAACCTGATAGACTCCGCTTTCATCAAGTCTAAAAGTCATGCTGTCTTCCGCCGGTAAAGGAAGCAAATCATCCATGTGAAAGTCCTCGCCGACATCAAAGCCGGGTTTTCTCCTATGTGACGCCGATGAGCGCTTTGCTTTCGTGGCCTCAGTAGAAGATGGCACGCCAGGGAAATCAGCATGCCCGGCATTTGTTTCAGACCAAGCTGGCTCAGGAGGTGGAGGATAGATTTTCCAATTCTGCTCGTCTCTGGGGTTGTCGTTTGGTCCCTGGGATGACAAAGCGATGTACTTCCGTCTAATGTCCAGAATCTTCTGAATGTTCTTTGATATGACACTCAATTCAATCGTGACGTGAGGCTCGGTGTCAAATATCGTGTTATTTGGAAAAGAGCCAATGGACGCATCATTCGGAATTGAGGATGAACTCTCAGCAATGCCCTCATACTTGGTTCTGGGGCTTGTGTCAACGGGAGAAAGACTACGACAGTGAGTGAGACTGGGTGGCATCGATGGTGCTTCGGACTCATCAGCTCCATCTACTAGCTTGATCAGCAACCCCAATGACGGATGAATAAACAGCAAAGAGATAGTCATACCGTCATCGAGATTGACAGTTGGAGTGTCAGCACCATACTCTGTGAGCGTGCGAGATACAGATGCATTTGCTGTGCCTTCAAGTGGGCTATTTTGGTCCCGCAGACTCGCAGCGCTGGTGTGAGTCTCTAATTTGCTACGCTGATAGAACAGTTTTGCATCTGTCTGCGACATTTGACGTTCCGCGACTGGATCATAAAAAGTCGTGCGCTTGGGTAAATCTCTCAACAGCATGCCGTCTTGGAGTCCGTCGTGGCCTTCGGTGGCGGCTGATGACGTGCTTTTCTCGTTGTCATGAATTGAATGAGGGACTGATTCGGGCTGATCTCTTTGGTAACCACTGGATAGTTGGTCTCTAGAACTTTTGGTGCTGTCTAATGACCATGCAGGTAAGTATTAAGTCGCACAAAAGCGTCAACGCGTAGAACTTGAATCTGCCAATCACCAAGGGTTGACTCGCATTATTGGTAGAGGACTCACCAACCATCGTGAAGGGGAATGAGGGCAGTTATTTGATCTACTAGCACAGCAATGATAGCGTCGACAAGATATAGTAACGCAGGCCAAACTCATGAGCGACAGTTCAGAAGCCGACTTTACGGTAGAACTCAGATAAATACTTTTACGGGCGTTGACTTCGTTAGCAGGACGATGAGAGGCAAATTAAGGTGAACCGTTCAGGTCTATTCATGTCACGGCGCTGACGTTTTGTTACAATGACTGACAATTAAATGCCGCTACGAGTTGTGAGAAGGTTGATACAGGTCTACTACTAAGTAAGTACCTAGGTACCTAGTACCTAAGGAGGTAGGTAGGTAGGTGCCTAGGTAGGTATGTTACGTACCTGATAGGTACTTAGGTACTTCTATACCCAGATTTGTACTTAGGTATCTAATATCCCTTTAGTGCCTATAAGGCTTTTATAATTCCATATAGTAGCTTAATAACTTTTATCATTATACCTTTTAGGTATAAATGCTTAATTTACTAGGGTAGCTTTATAAGAATTAGCCTATAAAGATTAGTTTATTACTAAATATAGGCCTATATAATACCTTAAAGCTAGAGAAAAATCTTTTTTAATGCTAATAATAGTGCTAATATTACAATTGTTATGGACTGGCCTAGAGGCTACTGCAATCTAGCGTTAATAGAAGATATTATTACTTTTAAGAAAAGAGAGAAGGAAGAGAGGAAGGATTTCTATATAGTGTCTTCTAAAATTATTTATTTATGAATGCCTTAAGTAGCTTTGCTTGAAGCTATTAAAGTAAATGCTTAGTAGCTATTACTTTACCATTATTATTGACTAGCCTAGATGGCTACTGCTATCTAGTGTTAAAAAAGTTATTATAATCTATAAAGAGAAAGAGAATACTATAATCTACCTCTACTCTATATTTACTTTATATACTATATATATTTATTATTATTATTGTTACTCTAGTTAGGCTAAGCCCAATAGCTAGTACCTCTGCTACTAAAACTATATAGGAAAAACCCTAGAGTAGGGAGGAAAACCTATATATAGCTGTTCCGTTATCCGCAGCGGAGCTAAAGTGGCCCCGCGCTAGTTCTAACTATATATAAATATACGCTACTAGCTAAACTTAACTAGTATTATAGAAGAGTGTATATTGCAAAACTATAATTAAAGAAGGTTAGTAAAGGCGTAGTAAAGCAGCGAATTACCCTTAGGGGTAGTCTATATATTATTTTAAGTTACTTTAGTAACTCTTATTAGGCACTAAGTTAGTTCCTTACTATTCCCCTTAGGCTACTGCCTTCTTGCTAAAAACCTTCCACTAGCTTCTATACCTTTATAGTATTAGCTATACTAGCTAGTAGCTAGCTATTAATAGACTAACTACTAGCTAACTATTAGTTATATAAAGAAAAAAGAGATAATTATAAAAGCTGCCTTTTTCTCTTTATTTTTAGCCTTTTCTCTTCTTTTTTCCTTCTTTATTAATCACTTCTATTATAAGTATACCCCTAATCCTTTTATTATAGCAGTGCTGCTATATTACTACCTTTAACTAACTATAGTAATAATAAAGATACTATTTATAAATAAAATTATTATACTAAGGATAAGTGCTAATTCTAACCTAATACACTACTACTGCTAACCTATAGTGTAGCTAGGCTAGCTAAAGGACTAGCCCTATAAGGCTTACTTAATGTAAGCTAGAGATATTAAAAAACAGTACTATTACACTAAAGGTTAGTACTCCCCTTAAGCTTATATTACTATTATCTTTAATTTATATAAGTACTAGTAGTATATACTTTAAGTATATAAAAGTAAAAAAAACTTATTTAAGTATAAGTGCTTTACCCTTTATCTATATTAGTAGCTAATTAATAGCTAATTAGTACTATAGCTAAACTAAAATATTATATTATATTAAAAGACTATTAAGTAAGTAATAAATATATAGAACCTCTATACCTTTAGAGAGCTTATTAATATAAGTATACTATAGTTTAAATATAGTGTTATTATAATGCTAGTATAATACTAACTTAAAGGTAGGCTAGGGAGTATAATACTATTTAAAAGAAGGTATAATAACTTATAAAGGAGGTAGGGATAGCTACTATAGTAGTAGCGTAGCTATTTAGTAGTGCTATAGCAATCTTAGCCTTAACCTTAGTTAAAGGTAAGATATTACTATAGGCCTACTATATTACTAATATATTAAAGAAATATAATAATATTCTATAAAAGGTTTATAGGCTCTGCCTACTTATAGCATAAGGCTACGCTAATAAGGAGGAAAAGGGGGTAAAGAAAGAGGGGAAAAAGGCTAATAATAAGGAGTAGGGTTAGGGCTAGTATAAGTATACTATACTTATAATAATTTATTCTAGCTACTGTTTTTTATTTTTTATTTAATATAAATTATATATTAGAGTATCCTAAGCTAACTATAATATTACTATAGCCTCCTACTGCTTCTGCCCCTACACTGCTTTAAATACCTTACTATATTAAGTTTTTAATATCTTTAGCCTATTATTTTTATAGATTATATATAAGCCTAAACTAAAGAATATACCTAGTTAAAATAAGCTATTTTATAAGTATAGCTGCTAGCTTATTCTTTTTAAGGGCCTCCCTAACCTTATATTAGTTATATACTAATAGTATGCCTATATTTATAAGGTAAAGGTAGTTAAAGTTTTTATAAAATAATAGAATATAGTAGTAGTCTTTATTATTAGTTTAGTAGCTATATAATAGTAAATCTACCTTAGAAATATAGTAGTAGTAAAGAAAGCTATTAAGCTTAATTTATTTTATATATATTTAAATAAGTGCTATAAATTTATACTTAGTAAGGCTAAAGTAAATATAAACTATTTTAATAGTAAAGGTAAAGTTAGGGTTAAGCTTTACTACTATATATTTAATATAAGTTTAGCGCGCTTATATAGCAGCCCTCTCTTAATACTAGTAGTCTTTCTATTCTAAAGTAAAGGCCTTAGCTAGGGATAGCTTTAGAGAATAGTTAAAGAGCTAGTTTAAAAATAGTATATAGTTTAAGTAGTTATTAGGATTTAGAGAGTATTTATACCTATAGTATATAGGTTTATAATAAAGTTAGGCTGCTATTGCTATATAGGCGTTTTAGATTCTATTAGCTATACTATTAGCTTTAATTTAATAATAAAAGTAAAGTAAATAATAGTTAAGGTAAAGGTTAATTAGGGCTATAGCTAACTTAGTTTTAATAAAGGCTTATAGTATAGCCTTAAAGGTATTAGTAACTATTCTTAGGTACTTAGTCTACTTAAAAATAAATACTTTAGCTATTCCTCTTACCTTACTGCTAACTGCTATAGGGGTATAGTGTAATTCTACACTATAAGCAATAATACTCTAAATTACTTATATATATAATAGGTATATGTCTTACATTAAATAATCCTATATTAATACTACTAGTAATATAAGTATAAGCTACTACTACACTAATTTTAACTTAACCTAACTCTAGTATACTTTTTAGTATAGCTTATAATAAATCTAAACTTCTAAAAAGCAGGCAGATTAGACTAGCTATATTATATTAATACTAAGTTAGACTAGAATTATAACTATAGCATAGTATCTTATAAAATATATAAGTTTACTTTTTTTTAGGTTAAATTTAAAGCCTAACTCCTAGAACTAATTTTAGTAAATTACCTATATAGCTTTAAGGCAGCCCTATATCTCTTTTACTATATAACTATATACTAAAATATTTATATTATTAAAGAAGCCTATAACTAATATAAACTATATTGCCTAAAGCTTAGTATATAATAGTATAATATAGAGTAAGAAGAGAATAGGGGAAATAGGGAACCTCTATAATACCCCTATAGTAATAAATAGGGGGCTAGTTATTTTACTATTAAAAAAAAGGCAGGTAATATACCTAGCAATAAAGGAGTGGGTCTATACTATAATCTAGGTAGGGATGCTAATAGTAATAAGGGTATAGGTAAGTTATTTATAGTAAATAGTATTAAAAGCTGCTAATATATTTAGCTAAAGTAGCAATATAATACTGCTATAATACTATGCTATATATATAGATTCTACTAATATACTTAATATAACTTCTATAGACTAATTTACCCTATTACTTATTTATAAATTAAATAGCACTCTACTTAACTTAGCTATAAGGGTAAGCTAACTTACTATTACTACTTTTATAACCTTACTAACTATACTAAAGAGTAAGATTAAACACTAGGCCCCTACCCTCTACTGCTTTATTAGGGTCTTGCCTAGTTTATAAAGAATAATAACTTTTACCTACTAAAATAAAGTTAAATAGTAACTAATATAATAGTATATATTTAATAGGTAAGTAAAGGTTTATACTAATAACCTACTATAAACTTTAAGGTAGCCTACTAAAAGTTTATTAAGTTCTAATACTTTCTAGCTAGCTAAGCTCTTTATAATACTATAAATCTTATTAGCATTAAATTAGTCCTTAGTTAGAAATATAGTAGTATTAAGGTAGCTATCTAGGTTACTTAGTATATTATTAAGTTAGGCTTAGAAAGAAGGGAAAAAACACTCTACTAAGGCAGTAGCTTTCTTTTAATATATCTTAGTAATTATAATATTTATACCTTTACTCTATAAGAGAGCGGGGATTTACTACTATTCTAATAGTAAGCTACTATAAAGCTATACCTATTATTTAAGCTTTTAAAGGTTTTTATATTAAGTAGTTATAGCCTTAACTACTATACACTAAACACTATACTATTTATTATAAATAACTTAGTTTTATATTTATACTATATTAGTTATATACTACTAATTCTCTTTAGTATAAAATATCCTTTATTATTAAAATGCCCTCTTAGCATTTTAAGTTACTTCTTTAGTATATTAATTCTACTATAGGTTTAGCTTAGAACTACTTTAGGGTTTCCTTAGAATTATTATATTTATAATAAACTAAAGTTTAGCTATTAACTATTCTATAAAGTAGTTAATTTCCTTTAGTAATTAAAGTTAAAGCTTTATAATATTAAGCTAAAACTATACTATAGCCTCTATAGTAATAAGGTTATTATTTATATATATTTATTTAAACTAGGGGGGATAGTTACTATATAGCCTAAGGCTAGAGCCTATATAAATAAGCTATAGTATATAGTTAAACCTAGTAAGGTTTAGGCCTTTTAAAAAGTTAATATTTATATTATAGGTAGCCTAGGTATAGTTAATAGTGCTATCCCTTCTCCCTTATATTCTCTATATTACCTTACCCTAAAGCATTATAAGTTTAAGCTACTACTACTCTACTAATATAAGGAGTATATTATATTTTACTAAGGTTTAATTATAATAGTTTTAAAGTAAATAGTATTAATTAAAGTTACTAATAAAGATACTATAATTAAGGGGTAAAGCTAATATAAATTTAAGTAAGGGTAAAGTTTAGTTAGGTTTATAGGTTAGGGAGTAAATAGAGTAAATATTATACCCTATTATTATAATAAAGCATTAGTCCTTACTAGCCTATATTATTTATACCTTAGGTTTATACTAGTAGTATATATAAATTATAATATAGCTACCTTAAGTTATAAGCTAGAAGTAGCTAAGGCTAAAATTAGGTAGTTTACTATTTAAAGTCCCTAGTTTTTATATTATTATTATATTAGTATTAGGCTAGGACTCTAGCGCTAGGTATATTAAATAGGTTTTTTTTTATATATTCTAGTATATAACCTTAATTATATACCTTAT
The DNA here is from genome assembly GCA_018360185.1 of Claviceps lovelessii. Taxonomy (NCBI): domain Eukaryota; kingdom Fungi; phylum Ascomycota; class Sordariomycetes; order Hypocreales; family Clavicipitaceae; genus Claviceps; species Claviceps lovelessii. The sequence continues at coordinate 10,460 of SRPU01000087.1, forward strand.
ATTATATATTAGGTTAAACTTAGCTTATTTAGGGCTATAGTAGCTATAAATTACTAGCTTAGGAAGGCCTTTATAGCTACTTATAAATATTATATTAATTCTAGCCTTAATTTAAAAAGGTAGGTATATAGTTAATTAACTTATTTTTAAGGCAAAGCCTCTTATAAAAGTAGGTTACTTATATTTTATCTCTAGCTATAGCTAGGCACTTTAGTTTATTCTTCCTATTTTAACTAAAGGGAGGGTTTAGTAAAGGCTAAGGGCTATATTAGGTATATAGTATATATATAATTTTATTGTTTATTAGTAGTATTATATATATAAAACTATATTAGGTATAGCCCTAAATAGTTAATATAGTATTTATAAATAGCTCCTATTAGTACTAAGCAAGACTGCTTACCTTCTATATAATAGCTAGCAGTATAGCAGCTATACTATAAAGGCATAGCATAATGCGTAGTAATATATCTAAATTTAAAACACCTATAACACTAATAGGGGTAAATAGCCTTATTATAGGGTTTAGCTTTAAATATCTTAGCCTTATAAATAATACTAGTATAGTATAGCCTATTTACTACTTTAATATTATTAACTATAATAATAAGAGGGGATTATATAGTAGTACTATATAGCTTTTACACTATAACCTATATAAGGCCTTAACTATTAGCTATAACTAAGGCTTAAAGAATATAATCTCTCTTTTAGTTCTATATATAATATATAGGGAAGCCCTTAATAATAATACTAAATATATATTAGCTTAGTACTGCTTTTAGTCTAAAAGCAGTGCTAACCTATATAATATCTTTAGTATAAGGCTTTACTATATTTTAAAATATAATAATAGTATTACTGCTTTAAAAGCAGTAAGCTACTACTATAGTATTAATACTAATAGCTTAATTAATAGTAGTAATAGTATTTTTAGGTAAATAATTCTAAATAGCTTTAGCTATAGTAATGCCTTTAATAATAGTTTTATAATAAATTTAAAGAAATACTACTATAATTATAAGGCAAACCTATTAAACTAAGAAATAAAAAATCCCCTTAGTAATAATACTAGCCTAGCTTAGGGCTAGTGTATTTTTAGTATTTATAGCTTTCTTAATTATATACTTTATTATTTCTTTAAGGTTTTAAACTATAATAGGTTTATAAGGTAATAGTAAAGTTAATATTATTATTTTAATAAGGGTTTAGGGTATTAGGAGGCTACATTAGGTATATATTAAGGCTGCATTATCTATATAAAGAATAATATTCTATACACTCTCTAGCACTATAGCTAGTATAAGTTTAGTTATCTTATTATATTTAACTATAAGGTAATTTAGTATTTACTTATATATAGGTAGCAGTATAGAAGCAACTTAGAGTACTATTAATATAAAGCTACCCTAACCTATAAGTAAGTAATAGTAGCTTTATATAAGGCTATAGTTTCTACTATTAATATTTATTAATATTGCCTTATCTACTATGCCTATACTCTAGCACTAATGCGCTATTAAAGATAGAGGTAAACGGATATAGTAATTCTTTTTCTACACTTTTTAAGAGGTTTAGAGTCGATTCCGCGTCGCTACTGCGGTGCGGGCGAATTCGCGAAAAGTTTTTTACTATATATATTTATAGGGTTTACTCTATAGAGATAATAGTTCTTATTATATATTCCTTTTATACTTTACTAGCAATCTAAGCTATTAGCTTAAATTAATTATATAGCCTTAATGAATATTATTTATTAGCTAGTTAACAGCTAGTTAATAAATAAATGATAATGATATTGAAGTACTAATAATATAATCAAATATATAGAAACTATTTAACCTAAGTAGTTAAAGTTTAGATTTTATTATTAATAAAATAAACTTAGAAATAAAAATTTAAAACCTAAATTAATTACTTAATTATATTTTAGTTAATAATTATAATTTTTTTTCTTTCGCTTTTAGGTTTTTATAATTGTAATTTTATTATTATTTCTTATTCTTAAATTCAATATTCTTTTAGCCTTTTATTTAGCTACTTATTATTTTTTTCTTACTTTTTACTTACAATAATTCTTTAATTAAGTATTAAGTATTATAATTAATCTCTTTACTTTTTCTTTACTTTTTCTTTAATTTTTTTTAGGTTTTTTTTTTACTTTAATAGTTTTACTTTAATATTTCTAACTTAAATAATAAGTCTTTTCTTAGGGTATTATAGCTTAATATACCCTTATTTACTATATTTATCATAAATAGCCTCTAAAATATTATAAAAATAAGATTTAAATCTATTATTTAAAGGATTATTTTAGAATACTATAGCTTTTTTTAGGTTTTATTTATTGCCAAAATAATTTATTTAAGGCCTTTTAATATTAAAACTTTTTAAAAAAAAATTAATAAATTGTTTTTTAATTTCCTTACTTAAAGGCTTTCTAATATTTCATAGCTAAGTTTATAATTATCTCTTAAATTTCTAAAATTTCTAAGGCTAATATTTATATATAATAATAAAGTAGTTTTTTTAATTTTGTAAAGAATTATAGAGCTTTTTATTATTTATCTTTTTAAAAAAATTATTTTTTAAAAGAGTTTAAATATATATAAAAATCTTTTAAAAACTATTTTTCTCTTACTTTATAAATTTTAGCTATAAAGCTAATTTAACTTTATAATATTTAAAATCTTTAATTAATAATAAAGTTTATTTTAGAAATTTGTTTTAATTATTCTTTTATATTCCTTTTTATTTAAAATTTTCTTTAATAAATTAATTTTAATAGAAATAATAAGTAAGTTCTATATAATTATAAGTAAAAAGAATTTTTTAATAGTTGTTTTAATAATACTTAAGTATACTATTAAGGACTTAATATAAATTATTTATTTAATTCCTTTTCTTTTATATAGTAGTATTTTGTTTTAATTTAGTAATATTACTTACTTTTACTTCTTTATTACTATGAGTATATAAATTATTAAATAAATAATAAAAATAAAAATTACAGGTAATTAAATAGAATAAATATAATAGAAATTTATATATATTTAAACATAAAACTAGTTGTATATTTAAACTAAAACTTATTTCTTTTCTATATTTTAGTAAAAATCCCTTTTTAAATTCCTTAGAAATTAGTATTCATTTCTATATTATATTTATAATATAAATATATTTAAAGTATTCTAATACAAATTATATACTAATAGTCCCTATAGGAATTATAACTAATTTATAACTCAATGTATATAAAGGAGGCTCTGGTATTCGTGACAGAATGGGTGCATGCGCCGTGGGCGTAACACTTATAAGCTTATTATAGTTTAAAACCTTAAAAGATCGTTAAATATATAGTTAAGAAGGCTATAAACACAAAAAAAATACTAGCTTTATGCTAAGCTAGTATTGTTATCAAAGGGATCTCTTTATTCTTGATTTAATAAGCTTATTCTATAACTCTAGTAGTATTGCTCTATATTTATTATGAAACTATTATTAAAGATATTGTTATAGCTAAAGTAATATAGAATTATTTACCGAAAGATAGTATTTTAGCTATTAATTAAGCTTGAATAGAATGACAAATAAGAAATAAAGGGAAAAAGTGGGTGCTTTTATAGTTATTAAGGAGCTTATAAAAATAAGGGTATTTGTAATAAATTCGAGCTAGCGGCTCGGATCCTTAGCGGGGCAGAAGAGGGGCACGTAAGGAGACCTATTGCTGCTATAGGGTAAACCCTATAGACATACACTATATTTAAAGTATATATATAGTAAAGGGAGGTATTAGTCTCTCCTTTCTTTTTAGAAATAATACTAAATTTATTAATACTAAATGCTATTGAGGCTAGTTTATAATAATTATTATTCATTGTAATATTATTTATAATATTTATTTATATATAAATAATATAATAAATTCTTAGTATTATAAATAAGTAGCTTAATTAAGTAACATATAGAACTTATACTACCTATATAAAACTATTACTTTAATAGTAGCTTAGCTTAGGTATTATACTACTAAGTAGCCGTAATGTATTAAGTATTTTATATAAATACCTTAATATACCCTAACTAAGTATAACTTAAATATAAACTACTTTTAATAGAAAACCCTTATAATATAAATAAAGTTTTATGTTAAGCTTAGTAAAGCCTTATAATATATAAATTAAAGGCTAACTTAGACTTTATTAGTACTAATTATAATAAATAGTTCTTGATTTATTAGAATTTATTACCTAAGGTTTAGGTATAAATTACTTTATTCTTTAAGCTTACTGGTAACTATTAATATTTACTTAGCCATTTTTTTAATTATTTTAATATGTTATGTTCTAGGTCTTTAACCTAACCTTAGGCTGCGGACCGCGCGCAGCTGGCACCCACCCTAGCGACGACCGACCAATATAGATATTAATTGATTAGATCTTGCCAACCTAATCAATGCGTATCCTTCTGCCTTAGCTTGCAGCTAGCGCAGCTGGCAAGGGATCCGGGCGACCGGTATGACTGCGCTGACATCCACGATGACCCAATCGGGTTAGTCCATAGCATAATACTATTGTTGAAAATAACAGGGTTATTCACAGGGGATTCCTCACTATTAGTGCTATAATTATAGCGCTTATAGAAGCATCTTATAGGGGGGCTTTGCTAGCTAGCAAAGCCAGTGCAAGCCAGCAAGCGTGCGCACGTGCGCACAGTATAACTATAGAAATCTAACTAAAGGTTATATATATAAAGCTTATAGCTATAAAGTCCCTATAAATCTTTACTTTTTAACCTTTTTTACCCTTTTATACTTATTTTAATAGCTATATAGTTAGGCTAATAGCTATTAAGTATAGGGCTAATTTTAAATTAAATTTATAAAGTAACTAATAAAGCTATAAAAAAATAAATTAAATAAGCTAACTAAGCTACTAAAGGTAGCTTAGTTAAAAAAAATAATTACTTTATAATATTAGTTTTTACTATTTTTTATAATAAAAAGAAATTTATAAAGAATTTTAAAACTAAATTCTTTATTACTAAATTCTAAGCTTTTTTTTTATATAATTATTTAAAAAATTAATTTTTAGGTTATATATATTAATTTATACTAAGTTAACTAATTAGTAAGTATATTAATAGCTAATTTATATAGCTATAAGTCTATTTTTTTATTTTTTTATATAAATAAATTTTATAGAAAATAAAAAGTAGCTTATAAAGCCTAGCTAGTAATTAGAATTTACTATTAAGGTTAGTAGGTATATTAGGGAAAAAAGTAAAAAACCCCCTTATAGCTACTAACTATATAGACTATAAAAATTACTCTTATTAGCTATATATACCTATAAAGTTAAATATTAAATATAAATTTTATTAAATATTATTATAAATTATTTAAGAAATTAAATAGTGCTAAAAGTAATATAAACACTTTTATTTTATATAAGATTTAGCTAACTATAGCTTACTATAGTGCTCTACTCTATAGAGTAGTAAACCTATATATATATACTTACTAAGCCTACTACCTTAGTAAGCTATACTCTATAGAACCTACCTTAGTTATTTTTAATAGGTTATAAGCCTAAAAGAGAACTTTTAGTATTTATAAAATTTACTAAATTTTTCTATAATAAAATAAAATACCACTATATTTATAGAGAGTATAAAAGTTATTATTCCTTTTATAAAAAGAATAAATTTACTAAAAAGAAGTTTTCCCTTCTATAAAATAGGAAAAATATAGTATAAAAGAATTCCTACTTTTATAAAAATTTAGAATTAGTAAAAAATAGGGATATTTTACTCTAAAGAGAATTTTTTCTTTATAAATAAAATAAATCTTTATAGAAAACCTTACTTTTATAAAAAGAAAAATATAAAAGAGTTTTTACTTTTATAAAAAAATAGAGATATAGTAATCTTACTATAATTTAGAAGACTACTTTCTATAAAAGAGTAAATAGAAGATTTCTTACTTCTATAAAATAAAAAAAAAGGAACAGATTTAAGAGATCTAGGCTAACTTAGCTAAGGGGTTCCTACCCTAGAGTAGTAATAGGCAGAGTATGTAAATTAATAGATTTTATAGTAAAATAATAATATTTCTAATGTTTTAAAAAAATTAGAAATTTTAGTAGCTACTATTACCTCTACCCTAGCTATAGCTTTAGAACCTATAGCTAAGCTAGTATAGAAAAAAACTTAGGAAAGCTTTAAAAACTTAGATATTCTAAATTTCTTTAATAATTCTATTATTAAGGAATTTAATAAAAGGGTTTATAGCTTTCTAAAGGGAGCTAGGCTAAAGGGGCTAGAAAATTTTAATTAGTAGAAGCAGGCACTAAATACCTAATTTAGAGCACTAGGAATGCCTAATTTCTTAGAAAATCCTAGTATTTCTAAAAATCTTAGTAATTCTAATTAAGCTATAATTCTTATACTTTTAAGAGATAGCTACACTAAAGGCCCCTAAAATGCTATAATTTAGTAAAAAGACCCCTTAAAGGCATATAGTATTCTAATTTACTAGTATTCTTTAAGTGCTAAAATATAGCGTAGTACTTTATATAACTAATTTTATAGCCTAAATTTCTAAGGTTATAAGGGGTTTTTAAAGTCCTTTAATGCTTTATTTAATAACCTACTAGCTAGGCTAAATTTTATAAGTGTTTTTATAAAGCCTATAGACTAAGTAAACTAATATTTATAAGCTCTAAAGTTAACTTTTCCTTAGTAAGCTAAAAGGTAATGTTTTTTTATAAAAACTAATAAGGCTCTAGGGGCCCCTATAGAGGCACTAAATTTATAATTTCTTATAGCTAATTTACTAAAAGAGTAAAGGAATAAAAGCTTTTTAGTTTTTAAAGCTCTATATTATAAAGCTACTGCTTTTAAAGAATTTACCTATAGAGGCTCTAAAGAAAATAAGACCTTTAAATATCCTAATAAAAATAAGAAAAAGAAGCAGAATTCTCCTAAGAAAATAAGGGGAATTCTAACCCTAATTTTAAGAAAAAGGGGAAAAATTAGGGCAAAGAATCCTTTAAAAAGGCTAAGGATAAAGATAAGGGTTAAGAGGGATTCTTTATACTAGGAAATTTTAACCTTTCTTTAAATACCTTAGAGCCTTATAAAAGACCTAGCAGCCCTAATACTAGCAGTAATTTTAGTAAACATTCTAATATTTATTCTAAAGAATCCACTACTTTTAGTAAGGCTAGTACTAAAGTTAATAAGCTTAAGAATAAAATATTCTCTAAAGCCTTTAATTTCTATAATAAAGAGATAAAAAATGCTTTTCTTTATAATATAGGTTCTACTATTTACTTAGTTAATTCTAAGGAATATTTTATAAGCTATATACCTTATATAAAAGGGGAAGCTAGGCCTATAATAACTAGTAGGGGTCCTATTTATCCTAAGGGATATAGAAAGGCTAAATCTTTAGTTTTATATTAGTAAAATCCTAATAAATACAGGCCCTTAGTCCTATAAAATACACTATATTTTCTAAAATTAAATATAAATATAGTAAGTAGGCTAAAGCACTATTTAGTAGGTAGCTATATATATAAGAATTTACTATTCTTAGCTAATAGGTCTTATATTAGTATTTTAAATATTAAAAAATATAGATTTTTTATCTAGGTTAAAAATACTAATACCTCTTTTTTAAAAATGCCTTTAAGTTACCCTTATAGACACTATAATAGGCATTTTAGTTATATAGCTACTAGCTACCCTATAAAGGTTAAAATTCCCTCTAAGGAATCTATATAGGCTAAGAAAGCCTTAAAAATTAAAGAATTAAAGGGTTCTAACTTAGAACCTACTAATTCTATAGTACCTTCCTTACTAAAGCTTATAAGCTAAGTACCTAATATTATAAAAGGTTTTCCTTTTAATATAAAGCTATTAAAGACCCCTAGAAAAATTATAAAAAAGGCATTAGTAAATTTAGCACCTATAAATTCCATTAAAATAAGCCCTAGGCCTTTAATAGCTAACTAAGAGGCATATAATTCTTAAGGGGCCTAGCAGGGAGCTAAAAAAAAAGATATTATAGTAGCTAAAAAAGAGCTTATAAGGGATCTTATAAAAGACCCTAAGCTAAATTTATACTAAAATATATTAAGATTAGCTAGAATATAGCATATTAGGCTAGGGCACCTAGGCCTACTACTGCTAAAGAAAACTAGCTTATTAGCTAAGGAAATTCTAAATTTTTTTAGATTAAAGATAAGAATTTTAACTACTTAATCTATAATTAAACTAAAGTAGTTAGAAGACCTTCTAAAACTCTAATTCTAAACCCCCTTAAGGCTCTAAATAGACTAAAGGGGGATATAGTAAAAATAAGCCCTATACCTTATAATAAGCACCCTATATACCTTATTTTAGTAAACTAAAAAACTAAATATAAGTAGCTAATTTTAATACTAAGTAAGGAGGGCCCTACTATTTTCCTAGCTATAAAAGGTCTCTTTAAATCCTTAAAGCTAAATTTTAGTACCTACTCTAAATATCTATATTTTAATAAGGGTAGAGAGGTTAATTCTACTTATTAGTAATAGCTAGCTAAAAAGGGAATAAAATTTACTACTTCTTCCTCTTATATCTATAAGTAAAATAGGCTAGCTAAGAGGGCTATTTAGGTTATTATAGATAGATTATAGGCTACCCTATACTAGGCTAGCTTCCCCTTATTTTTATAGAATTTTATTATTTCTGCTATTATAAATCGTATAAATATAATAGTAAATTCTATAAAGCTAGCTAGCTTAGTATAATTATAAGCTATAGATTTTAAAGAAAATACCTTAATAACCTTAGAAATTAGCCCTACTAATTATAAGGCTATTAGGGCTATTAGCTCTTACTATAAGGTCTTAATTTCTATAGAAAAAAAACCTAAAGCTTAAAAACTAGCCCTAAAAACTATTCTTAGAAGGTTATTAGCTAATTTAGGTTCTAAGACCTACTTAGTTTATTTTCCTTCTAAAAAACTAGTTACTAAGACTAGCTTTATAAAAATTATAAAAACCTATAGGCCCTATAAATTTAGGCCTTCCTAGGTATTCTATAGGGGACAACTCTTTAAAGGGGGATTTAAGTGCCCCTTAGAACCTTCTATAGAATAATTCCTTAGAGGGGGAAAATAACTAAAATAATAGTATTCTTATTAAGGATTACTCTATAGTATCTTTTAATTAAATAGTTAATAAAGAGCCTAAGAGTCCTAGGGACCTAAATTTAGATAAAAATTAACCTAATTTAGATAAAATAGATATTAATTTAGTAGCTCTTTTTAAAGAAATTTACTATAAGGCATAGCTAAAGGCTAAAGAAAATAGGCTTAATAATAGCTCTAAGCCTTAGTTTTAAAAGCAAGCTTTAGCTAGTCCTTAGAAAAAATAGTAGCTATAAGCTATTTTTAATAAATTTAAATAACTTTTAAAGGCAGGCACTCTTAAATTTATAGGAAAAGAAAACATTCCTAAGAGCTAGAAAGTACTAAAAAATAGGCTTATTTAAAAGCTTAAAAAGCATAAAGAAAATAATTCTTTAAAATATAAGGCCTAACTTATTACTAAAGGTTTTATATAAATAGAAGGCTTAAATTATATAAATACCTTTACTGCTACTAGTATTCCCCCTAGCTAGCAAATATTATTAGCTATAGTAGCTTAGAAAGACTAGGAAATAGAGTAAGTTAATTTTATAGAGGCTTTTCTTAATAGCTACCTAAAAAAACTATTTATATATAAATTTCTAAGGGATTTATTGAATATCTTAAATAAAATCTATAGTTAGCTAAGCTAGCTAAAAAATTTAGCTATAAAGTAGCTAAGGACTTAGTTTTAATACTAAGAAAATCCTTATATAGCTTAAAGCAAAGCTCTAGAGAGTGGTAATAAACATTAACCTTAGTGCTTAAAAACCTAGGTTTTAGCCCTCTTATCTCTAACCCTACTATATTTTATAATTTAAAAAAGCATACCTTTATTATAACTTATATTAATAATTACCTTATAATTAGAGTAGATTTATAATATATTAAGAAGCTTAAAAAGGCCCTTTATAAAGCTTACCCTATAGAAGTTAGGGGCCTAGTAGAATTTTTCTTAAGGGTTTAAATTTAGTATAATTAAAAAAACAGGGTCCTAAAAATACACTAAAAACAGTATATTTTAGAGGCTCTAGCACGCTTTAAGCTAGAAAATTGCAAATCTATTAGAATTCCACTATAGCTAGGGGTCTTAAAGCAATAGCTTACTAAGCCCCTAATATCTAAATTAAATATAAAGAAATATTAAAGCATAATTAGTACTATAATATATCTTATACTATTAATAAGACCTAATGTTGCCTTTATACTATAATAGCTTTTAATAGCCCTAGTAAGCCTATATTTAGAGCATTTAAATACTGCTAAAAACTTACTAAAATACCTATTAAGTATAAAGAAATTAGCTATAATTTATAAGGGCCCTACCCTTATAAATAATATAAAAATACCTAAAGCTAGCTTTAGCTTTATTAGATTTTATTATAGTAATTCTACTAAAGATAAAAGCTCTTCTAAATCTACTTATACTTATCTTTATAAGCTAGTAGGGGGCTTAATTAGCTAGAAATTAAAAAAGGCTAGCACTATACCCTTATTAATAATAAAAGCAGAGTCTAATACTATTTATAAGACTTTTTAGAAGCTTTAGTAGCTTAGAGGGATTTTTATAAAGCTAAAAATACCTATAAAACCCTTTATATAAATTCTTTATAATAACTAAGGAGCTCTAAAGACTACTTATAATCCTACTTTTTATGGCTATATAATGCATACCCTTCTTAAATTCCATTATAATTAATAATTAATATTAAAAGGCCTAGCTAAGATTACTTACCTAAATACTAAGAAAATGCTTACTAATAAGCTTATAAAGCCCCTTATCAGCCCTATATACCTTATTTTCTTAAACCTTATAGGCCTAAAACCCCTATAATTTCTTACTAAAGCTATCAAAATAATGCCTAGCTAAAGGCACTAAAATAATTATAAAAATATCTAAAAAATCAAAACTAATTACAAAAACACCTAGAAAATTAAAAATAAATTCTAAAAATAAAGAAAGAATAAGGTCTCTACTTTTAATAGCAATTCCTTTACAAAATGCCATACATTATTATAATAAAAGGTTATCTACCCTAAAGCCCTAACTTTAGACTCTATAATTCTCTAATTTATTTTTCTTTTAGAATTTTCCTAGATTTTATATAACTTTTTCTTTTATATTTACCCTTAGCGCTCTATAATAATTAGCCCTAACACTTCTTTAGAGGGGGTATTAAAAATAATAGGGTTATTTATAGGGGATTCCTTACTATTAGTGCTATATTTATAGTGCTTATAGAAACACCTTATAGGGGGCTTTATAAGTTAGTGTAAGCTAGCAAGCATGCATGCGTGCGCGCGGCCTAACTATAGAAATCTAACTAAAGGTTATATATATAGAGCTTATAGCTATAGGGTCTCTATAAATCTTTACTTTTCACCTTTCTATGCCTAATTTAATAGCTATATAGTTAAGCTAATAGCTATTAGGTATAGGGCTAACTTTAAATTAAATTTATAAAGTAACTAGTAAAGCTATAGAAAAATAAATTAAATAGGCTAACTAAGCTACTAAAGGTAGCTTTATTAGTAAAGGTAGTTACTTTATAATATTAGTTTTTACTATTTTTTATAATAAAAAGGAATTTAAAAAGAATTTTAAAACTAGATTTTTATTACTAAATTCTAGGCTTTCTTTCTATATAATTATTTAAAAAATTAATTTTTAGGTTATATATATTAATTTTTATTAAGTTAACTAATTAATAGGTATATTAGTAGCTAGTTTATATAGCTATAAGTTTATTTTTTTATTTTTTTATATAAATAAATTTTATAGAAAATAAAAAGTAGCTTATAAAGCCTAGCTAATAACTAGGATTTACTAATAAGGTTAGTAGGTATATAAGGGAAGGAAGTAAAAAACCCCCTTATAGTTACTAACTATATAAACTATTAAAATTACTCTTACTAGCTATATATACCTATAAAGTTAGAGACTAGATATAATTTATTAACTATTATTATAAATTCTTTAGCAAATTAAATAGTGCTAAAAGCAATGCAAAAGCTTTTATTTTATATAAGATTTAGCTAACTATAGCTTGCTATAGTGCTCTGCTCTGCAGAGCAGTGGACCTATGCATACATGCCTACTAAGCCCACTACCTTAGTAAGCTATGCTCTACAGCACCCACCTTAGTTATTTCCAATAATAATATATACTAGTTTATAAATATATTCTTTGCTTAGAAATTAATAATAATATAAAATAAGCCTTTTCAAATTTATAGCTAAGTATTAATTAAAAAAGCTTATAAACTTTATAGTTTAAATAGTATTATACTCAATGAAATAATTAATAATACTTATATTAAGAAAGTTATCCTTAATATAAGTGTTAGTAGGATTCTTTTATAAATAATTAGCTATACTAGCTATTATAATAATAAGCTAAACCTAAACCTATTTTATATAATATAAATAATAATTTTTAAAAGCTTTTACTAATAAATACTACTTATACAATAATTAACTCAATAGTGACTTATTAAAATAACTCTTTTTTTTTAAAGAGTATCTTAAAAAATAAGGAGTTTTTAAATAAAAAGGTGTTTATACTACTATAGTAGTATTCTTATTACTAAATTAAAGTCTAGATTCTAAGCCTTAGTAAAGAGTAATAGTATAAATACTAGGTATACTGCCTTTTAATTAATTTTTAACCTATTATATTTACTACACTCTATTATTTCATTATTTACTCTATTATTATTATTATAATTATTAACTCTTACTTTTTTTTTCTTTTACCTTTAGTTAGTAATATAGCTTAATTTACCTTATCCCCTAAGAAGGGGAGAGTCTAATAATCTTTACTTATATTATTTCATTAATTTATTTTACCCTTATATTATACCTTCTTAATTATCTAACTAATTATTTAAGGACTTATTTACTAACTTTATATACTAAAGGTTTAACCCTTCCTTATTTATTTATTTTTTCTTTTATTTTATTTTCTTTTCTTTTATTTACTTTTTTTTCCTAATTAAATAGTTTATTTATTTAAGTTTAGCTTTACCATCCCCCTTTATTTATTATAAGTATTTTCTTATAATAAAAGCCTTTAATTATATTATAATATAGAATAAAATAGGGGAATATTAATAAAAATAATAAATACTATATTTTTATTTAAAGTATTAAAACTAAGTAACTTAATATTTCAAAGATTCTTTATATTAGTCCCCTTAGCTTTTGTTTTAAGGAAAGTATATAGGGATAAGTATTACTAGCTTTTATACAATATCTCTAAGCTTATACTTACTTATAGCTCTTAAACTTTTAAATATAGTTACTATAAATACTATTATAAATATTTTTAAAAGAAATATATTTATAATATAGAGCGCTTATATACTTACTAAAAGTAATAATTATTTTAAAATATAGATTAATATAAAAAGAGTAAAATACTTTATTAATTATTCTATATATTTATATAAGACTAAATAGCTTATATTTAAAGTATTCTATAATTATTATTATAAAAAATCCCCTCAAATAGGTAAGCTTTATAAAAATAATAATATTACTAAGCTATTTTATAATATAGGTAGGCTTTTAAAGTTTAAAATAAGTATATAAAACTTCTTTAAAAAAATCCTTTTTAAGGGAAATTACTTTAAAGAAATCTATATAGTATTATAGCTAATTCTTAAGCTATTTTCTTTAAATAATAATTAGAGAGTATATAAAGATACTATTCTTACTAAGGTTAGTGCTACTAAGTATTAAAATCTAAAAAAAATAATAAAGCTTAGAAGTTATTAGCTTAAACCTTTATAATTTAATTAAATTAATTATATACTATATAAGCCTTAGTTATTATATAAAAAATTATACCTTTATTATACTATACTAAATTATTTAAAAAAGAAAGAGACTATTTATTAATCTTTTAAGTAATAATATTAAGAATATTGAGAAGCTAAGAATAAAGCTGGTTAAAATAATTTATAATAAAATAAGATATTAAAGTATTTAAAAAAATAAAGTATAAAAAGAAAAAGAGTTAGTAAAAAAAGAGAATAATAATAAAATAATAAGAAAGTAAAAAATATATTTAAAAACTTTATATAAAAAGGGTTATACTATAAATTACTAACTTAAAGTAAAAAGCTAATAACTAATTAAATAATTTACTTAATACTTAGTTTCGTAGGTAATTATTATTTTTAATAAGAATTAGGTACTAAATTATATTATTATAATAAATGTAGCCTTATATACCTCTTTTCCTTACCTTCTTTTCTCCCTTTTTTTTCTCTTTTTCTTTTATAACCTAACCTTTTAAAAAGCGTTTTTACTTATATAAGCCTATATTATCTCTCTTTACTTTAAGTTCCTCCTTTATAACTACTTCTATTTCTATAAGATATATGATCCCTTTCTTTATATAAAAAGCCTAGAGATTTTATTTTATTTATAGATAAAAAGTAATATATTCATTTATTTTAATTCTTTATTATTTAAACTATTTAATTAGTTAATAATATAACTAACTATATTTCTTAGTAATATGGAATTCCTTAAAATATTTTATATATTAGGCTTAATAAAATAAATTACTTTTATTTATAAAGTTTACCTTTTCTTACTATAATTACTAAATTATATAGTAGAATAAGTAATTTTTATATAACCTTAGAAATATTACTTATTATTATATTACTTAGTTAAATATTTTTAATATAGCGTATAGTCTTTTAGCTAAGGTTTTACTAGCTATTTTATATAATTTACTTTAATTCTTAGTTATTTAATATAAATAGTATAAAAATAAAACTAATTAATAAAGGCTAAATAGAAATAAAATAGTAAGAATATTTAAGTAATATTTATAGGCTTTTATATACTTTTCTTATAAAATATAAGAGTAATTAGCTTAATTAGTTTACCTTTATTATTATAACTAGAATTGTTAAGTAAGGCTTTAAAAAATAAATATAGTTTGTTTACCCTATAAGTTCTATATTAAGAATATAAATACTATAATTAAGAAATATAAAGCTAAATACCCTACTATATGCAATAAACTTTTAAATAATAATTTAGTTAGTATTTAATGTAGTAGCTAATTAAATATATACTTACTATATAAAGCTTAGTATAAAAGGTATTTTATTATAAGGTTTATTTACTTTAGAAATTATTAAATAGCTTTTATTTTTAATTAATATATAAGCTGCCTTTACTTTTATAATACTTTTTCTAATAGGTATAAAGCTAAGTTTAAGAAGTTTATTAAAGCATTTGAATAAATTCTATAAATAATAAATTACTTATATAAGTTTAAAGCTATTATAATTTCTAAACGAGCCTAAAGTAGTACTTATAAATATAGTTATATTTATTTTACTTTTCTTATTTATATTTTAAAGAGTCTTACTAAAATTTATTTTATTAAGATTTTAAATAACTAAATTAAAATAAAGATATTAATAAAAGCTAATATAAAACCTTTTTTATTTAAATAAGCTATAGCTTATTTTAAGCTTTCTTTATAATAATAGGTATTTATAAATAATATTCTTAGTAAATTATTTATATATAAAGTTAGAATATAAAGAACTGTTTACCTATTTACTCATATAGCTATAAATAAATTAGAATATATTATATTATTTTATTTTAACTAAGAATATTAATATATAAAATTTAAAATTAGCTATTTTAATTAAAGACTTAAAAGGAAATTCCTTCTTCTCTAAATTTTTAGCTAAATAGCTAAAGAAGGCTAGTTACCTTTTTTTATATTAATAGCTTAAAAGTATTATTAAAGTAATAGTAAATAAGTTAAAATATATAATTATAAGTAAGTATAGTTTTAAAGTATATAATTATAGAATTTCTAAGCCTTATTAATAATTATAATATATTTTAAACCTTTAATCACTAATAGGTTTCTTTTAATATAACTAATTTAGTAAAGGTAAGAATTATTATTATTATAATCTTATGAAGAATAAGTTACCCTTCTTTTTTATTACTAATTTTACTATAAGTATTTAATTGAAAGGTTCTTTTTTTTAATAGTTTCTTTATTATTATTATTATAAAGTTATAAATATACTCCCTTATTATAAATATTACTTACTATTATTATAGATTCCATATTTAAAGTATTTATATAGTTTAAGTAGTTTCTTTAGTTTTTTAAAGATATTAATAGATAATATAAATATAGTATATTAACTTTAAGTACTTTTATAAATTTTTCATAAATATTTATTTCTTTATTTAGTGATTTATATAAAAAGAAAAAGGCTTTAAAGTAATACTAGTAAAAAGAGTTTATAGCTAGGGTATAAATATAGCTAAATAATAATATTACTAAGTATATTATAAATAAAGTATAAGCTAAAGAGATATTATACTAAAAGCTAAATAAAGCTAATTATAATGAATAGCTATAAACTACTTACTTCAAAGAATTAAAGAAAAAAAAAGTAAAATTTAACTTATAATATATTATTAAGGAATACTAAAGAAATTAACCTTTAAAAAGTAGCTTATACTTTTATAATAAGTTTATTACCTAAGCTGTATTATAAAAAAATCCTTTAATATAATATTTTAGCTTTTTTTTAGTTTTAAGTTATATTTATTAATTATTTCTTTAAAATTAATAGCTTATAAGGCTTAAAAGAAAATTATAATAAAAGTATATATAAAAATAAAAAGTAATAAAAAAAAGTTAAATTTTATATTAAAAAAGCTTAGTAATATTATAATATAATAAAAAGTTAATTAATTATACTAAAGAAATAGTAAAAAAAAAAGAACCTAATAACCTTAATAATACCTAAGCTATTAAATAAAATTAAAAGAATAAAATTAAACTAAAAGTCTATTAAAATTATTTAATTAAAAGAGTTTTTATTTATTTAAGTCTTATTAATATTATTTTTATTAGCTTATAGTTATCTCTTTAAACCTATAAGCCTAGGGAGATATTATATTAAGGCTAAAGAGATATAGACCTTTGTTACGTGCTGGATGTCACACGTAAATAGGGGGTACTCACACGATAGGTGTGGTACGTTATAAAGGTTATAAAGAGAGAACACTTAAGTTACAGATAGGTAGTTAAGTGTATATATAGTTAAAGTTGTTCTCTCTAAGCTAGATGCGGCGGAACCCTCCTTTATGAGGTGGGTTCCGCCTCAGGGGATAGACCGTAACAACCTTAAATAGGTTAAAAAGAGGTTATTATAATAACTAAAGATATTAAACCTTAGTATAATATAATTAAACTATTTAATTAAATAGTATAAAAAGGTTCTAAGCCTTTAAATAATTAAAAATATTATTTATGTTTTATTTTTTAATTTTAGTATATAGGTATAAAAGCATTTATTACTATAATATGTTTTTTTAGCTATAGTTACTACTATATTAAAGATATTTTATATTTTATTATAAATTCTTTATTATTTTTAAGTTTTTAATAACCTAAACTATTTAATTAAAAAGAATTCTAACTATTTATAACTTTTCTTATATAGGTTTCCTTCTTTTAAGTGCCCGCTTACCTCTATTATAATCCGGAATATAATAGAGAGCTTAGTTGCGTTTGTGGGTATACCACCCCTTTTAGTGTTGTGTTTCTTTTCTCCCTGTCACATTATCTTCTTCTATTGAGTGCTCTTCTATAATCTCCTTTTATAGCCTATTAAAGGCTATAATAATGCTGCTAGAATCTATAGTAAAAACTCTACATATATAGCTAAGTAGGTTCCGTAACTAATTAGGCACGAGTCCGGTTCTTCCCGACCGTGCTAGTTGCCTCAGAATGCAGCGATTCCAACACTTTATAAGCTCTAGGGAAATATTAAAATACCAAGTATACTAAGTTAACACTCTCTCTCTTTTTCATTTTTACCTTTATTATTACTTAGGCTTTTAAGTAATATATTTTATTATACTATTCTATTATAAATAAAATAAGTTAACCGGGCTTATACTATTCTAACTATTATTATATTCAATAATAATTATATACTTATTACTTTTATTACTTACTTAACGTTTTTTTATACTAAACATAGATTAAACCTAAACTATTATTACTATGACTAACCAATAAAAGTATAACTTCTTTATAAATAATTATTTTTAAAGCCTTTAAAATTAAAATATATAAGTAAATTTAATATATTAAATAAAAATTAAAGTAATAGAATTAAAGGTTAGAACTTCTTTACTAATATAGCTATATACTAATAAGTTAGTAATTATATAATTAATACTTATATGTTAACCTAGTCGCTTAGGAATCAGAGGCAATTAGGTAGGACAAATATAGTAGAAATCTATATATATTTAATGGTAGGACTAGTTGTATATTTAAACTAAGACTTATTTTCTTTCTATATTTTAGTAAGGGTTTCTGTTAAATCCCCTAGGAATTTATATTAATTTCTATAATATATTTCTAATATAGATATATCTAAAGTATTCTAATTAATTATATACTACTAAATTCTATAGGAAATTATACCTAACTTATAATTAAATAAATATATAGAGGGGACTTTAGTATTTATAACTAAATCAGCCTAAGCTTTATAGAGTATAATAATTATTCCCTCTTTAATATAATATTAACCTAATATTAATATAATTAGGTAATAATTTATTATCTATTTATATTTAATTATAGGTTTTATAATGTTTTGAATTTCTATAGAATTATAGTTTTATTTTCAGGTATTTATTTTTATATAGCCTATATATTTTATTAATAGTTTTTTTTATTTTGTATACTTTTAATTCTTTATGAATATTTTCTTTAAAACATATTCTTTTAATCTTTATACAATATTTTAAATAGACTTTTATTTAATTTATACTATATTTAAAGAATATTTAAATTAGCTTTAAAAATATTTAAAATGCTACTATATAGTATATAACCTTTAAAAGATAGGGCTTAGAAAGTCTAGAAGCTTAAAATATTAGGTAACTTATATAGTTACTACTTAATTATAGTAAAATTAGAAATTATAAATTAATTGAATAATAGTAAAGTAGTAGTAACTTACTTATAAAACTATAATTAAAGGTAATTATAAGAAAAGAAAGAGTATTTTATTATAACTACTCTTTATTATAACTACCTATATTAAGTATATATAGTTAACCTTTAAGAATTTAAAAGGGGTATAAAGGTAATAAGGTATATAATATCCTTATTATAACTTAATAGTATACTGAGAGGGTATATAAAAAGGAGAGTATATATATTTATTTAATAAAGTAGAGATTTATACTTTAAGCACTACTCCTTACCTAGTAGCTACGTTACAGTATAACTTTTATATCTTAGTCTTCACTCTACTAAGCAGTATCCTATATCTAGCCTTAACAGATAGGGTATAGTGTATAGGTAGTATATATGCTAGTACTTAATATGCTAGTACTTAAATACTAGCTTATTTTTCTATAGAACTATATGTATTTAGTAGACTTTAACTATGCTATAACTTAATATAATGTATAAAGTATGTTTTAATTAAATAATAAAAGGAGTTAGTAGAAAATTATAGCCTTCTTAGTATTTAAAAGATGAGTATATGTATGTACATACAGTGGGGCGCGAAATCTATCTGACAAAAAGAAGGTATTACGAATTTAGCTAGATTTAGCTACATTAGCCTAGACACTTTACTAATAAGTAAAGAAGGACAAAAAAGAGGGCGAAAAAAGAGAAAAAAAGAGAGAAAATCTAATATTTTATATACTAACCCTCTATAGTAATAATAGCCTTAATATAATTAAGTATAGTATATATAAGGTTTTAAGCACTTTTAGGCTCATTTTTTTCTAAGTATTCTATATAGCTCTAATTAATTACTTTTAATTTATAGTAGTATAAGAAGTATAGTAAAGGTTAAAATACTCTTTATAAATAGCTTGTTTTAAAAGTACTTATAAATTCTTAATTAGGTTAAGATTTAGTAAATATACTAGCTATACTATAATATTAATTCTAAGGTTATTAAGTAGCTTATATACTAAATAAGCTATATAGACTAACATACTATTTTATATAGAAATATCCCTAGTTTTAATATATTTTAAAAGCTAATTATTATAAAGGTTTATAATACTTACTATGGTAACCTAACTACTAAAACAAATTAACTTATATTAGTAATTATATTTAAATATTAATTAAAATATTTAGCTAATCTTAATACCTCTAGGCTTTAGTAACACATTGTCAAGTCAGATTTAGTTAGAAGGTCTTGTAAATATAAAGGTTAGTTGGATTTTAGTGGTTTTTTTGACTTAGCTTAGAAGGTTAAAAGGTTAGAGGGTCAGAAGGTTAGAGTGTTAGAGGGTTAGAAGGTTAGAAGGTTAGAAGATTAGTGTTACGGTCTGCCCCCAGAGGCGGAACCCACCTCATAAAGGAGGGTTCCGCTACATCTAGCTTAGAGAGAATAACTTTGACTATATATACACTTAACTACCTATTTATAACTTAAGTGTTCTCTCTTTATAACCTTTATAATATACTACACCTATTATATAAGTACCCCCTATTTATATATAGTATTTAGCATATAATAAGTAGTAGTAATTACTATTTCTTTTATATACCTATTTACTATATAAGACTTATTAATAAAAACTATAAGCCTTATATTAATAACTAGAGAAAACTAGTAACTTTTACTTATTAGTCTAAATTCTTTAATTACTAATTTTATTACTAAAAACTAGCTATAGTAAATACACTATTTCTAGGCTTTTTACTAAGATTTTCCTAATATTAAGAATAGAAAAAAACTCTATTTATTATAAAAGAATATTAAAAACCTTTAAACTCTTACTAAATATTAATATATTAATAGTAACCTTTAAATATACCTAGAGCCCTTTATTATTAAAAGACTAATTTATTAAAACTCTATAGATTTTATAATTATTAATACTAAGTAAAAAGTAGTAAAAGGTATTATTTATAAAGCTAAGCTTAAATACCTTTTTAAAAGAGTAAACCTAGTACTAAAGATTAAAAGCACTATACTAAAAAATAGCTTAAAATACTTAGAAAACACTAGTAATATAGTAATATATAATATCCCTAAAGATACCTTAATAAAGGAATCCTGAAGTATAGAAATTAAAAGATCTTTAGAAACTCTAAATATTTTATTTTATATTAAGGAAAATAATACTTTCTTATAAAAAGAAGACTATATTAGCGCTAGTTCCTACTAAGAAACTATTTTAAAATTAAGAACCTACTCTTATTTAACTTATAGTATACTAATTACCTTTTTAAAAGCTTTTTTATATTTTATAGAAATTAATTAAAATAAAGTAAGTTCCCTTTCTCTTAGAAATTATATAAAATATATACCCCCTTTTAAAATAAAAAAGACTTAGAGGTATTAGTATAAACCTAATATAAATAATAAATTTAAATAATTTCTTATTAATATATATAATTAGTAAAAGACTGCCTTTAATAAAATTTACTATAATAATATTAAGGAAATTAATAATATAATTACCTATATAATAATAGCTTTAAACTTCTTTAAGCTAGTGGAATTTTACTAATATATTATAAAACTAACTTAATACCCTTTATTTCCCTTTAGGTAGGTTCTAATCTTAAATATATAATATTTTATAGTATTTTTTAAAACTATAAGTATATAATAGGTATAACTATTTTATTTAGTAGCTTTTAATAGCTAGTATATTAAAACTACTTAATTTAAGGGGTAGCTAGCTAATAGTAAGTATTATAAAACTTTATATAATCCCCCTTTTTATAAAAAGCTACCTTTTAGAAATACTATATATACTTAAAAGCTATTTTTTATACTAATAAAATAGTGCTTTAAAGAGAAGTATTTCTATAAGAATTATACTACTTATATTTTAATAACCTTTAACTATTTAATAAAACTCTCTTAAAAGCTTAAAAATATTAAATACCTTAACTCTAAAATAGATTTAAATAAAATTAATAGTAAGGCTATTAAATATAAAGGTAAATTTACTATATTTATTAATATAGACCTTTAGATTTAAGTAATTAAAGACTATTATAGTTATATTAGTATTAGCTATTAAGAGTAAATTAAGCACTAAGTATAGTACCTCTTTTATAGTGCTGCTTATATATAGTATTACTAGTACCTTAATAATAAGAAAAGAGCTATAATATTTTATAATTTAAAGTTAGTTTTTACTATAGTTAAGAAGGAATTTAGTATTAAAATCTAAGATATTATAGCTTAGCTTAACTAAGCTAAATTTACTAAAGATAATATATTATTTAAGATATCTCTAGAGGAATTTATAGTAAAAATTTTCTTCTATACTAAAGCTAATAGGGAATTTACTAATCTTTAGCTTTTTACCTACCTTTACTATAAGCTTTATATAAAACTTTACTAAATCTATCCCTAACTAATAGAATTTAACTATTAAAATATATATATTAATTTAGTAAAAAGTAAGAGGTAAAACCTAAGGGAATTTATTTTAGGTAATAAAATTTACTATAAAACTAAGAAGGGTAAGGTTTAGGCTTTTACTTACTTTCTTATAAAAGACTTAGACTTAATAAATAATAATACCCCTTATTTTATAGTAAAAGCCTATTAAAATAAACTACCTTATTATAATAGCTATTATAGTAGTAGTTATAGCCTACTTTAGTATTAATAAAGTAGTTACTACTAATACTTATAAAGCTATAAGTAATACTATAATATTAATAATAGGTATAATAGTAAAAACTACTAGCTATAAGGTTAATTATACTCTTTTTAGCTAAATTATAGTTACTCTTATAAGAATTATAAAAAGGCTTTATAGTAATTCCCTAAGAACTTTAATAAAAATATACTTATACTTACCCCTAATACTAAAGAGGTAAATACCTTTAAGTAATAAAAAAAGGCTAAGCCTTATTATTATAAATCCTTTAGGTATCCTTAGTATAATTATTAAAGCTATAAACCTTATTTTTATAGAAAATAAATGCCTAGGGATAGTAATAGTGCTAACTATATAGTTATAGTAAATAACTTTAATATAAAAGCTAAGGAATTCTACCTTACCTTATTAAAATACTATATAGTTAAGAAAGGTATTATTAAAAGTAACTTAAATAAAAATAAATTTAACTTTATAAATACTTTTTATACTAAAAAGCTAACACTTCCCTTTAACTTATACTATAAAAAAATTATAGTATTTAAAGAACTAACTAATAGCTAGGTTATTAAAGCAGTAGTAAGGCTATATTAGTTAGAAATCACTAGAAAATAGAAGGTAACTACCTATCTTAAGGTAAACCTTTACTTTAATAACTAGGGGTAGAACTATAAAATTTGCTTTAATATAGAGACCTTATTAATACTAGTTAATAAGTAATAGCTTTAATAAAATAGGTATAATATTTAATAAAGAACCTAAAAGCCTAAACCTATAAATAATATAAATTCCTTCTTTTATATTATAAAAACTATTACCTTTAACTTTTATATTAAAGAGAAAGCTAAAGAAAAGTTAGTATTTAGCTACTTTATTATAACTACTAATATAATAAAGAAACTTATACTAAAATTATTAATTAGTATAGATTTTATATATAATTATAGCATTAAAATTAACTTTATTAACCCTAGGGTTATTTTTTAATTTATATATAGTATAACTATACTTAGCTATATTTTCCACCCTACTAATATAGTTTTAACTAGGAGGGTTATTATAATATACTATATTACTATACTACTATATAGCTTAGAATTTATACTAGTCTTTTAGAAGAACTATATAGTATATAAGGTAATAAATATCTATTATTTTATTTTAAAGAACTATTAGATTTTTAATAGTATTATAGATTATAAGTAAGCTAAATACTTACTAGTCTATAACTTTATAGATTTTCTAATTTATATTAAGCTTAACTAAAAACTAGGAAACCTTTATAAGTTAAACTCTATAGACTTTTACTTTATAGTAAATAATATTAAGAATTTTTCTACCTTTTATAGTTAAAATATTAATATCCCTAAAGGCTATAAAAAGCTAGTAGTTTTAAAGAATATTCTTCCTTCTAAGGCTAAAGAAAATATCAAAGAAAATACTAATAACTTTAACCTAAAGGTAGTTAATAGTAATATTTCTTTATATAGTATTATATACTTAAATTATATACTATTTATTATAAATAAGTTTAGTATTAAAATTATAAATTTTAACCCTACTACTATAAAAAAACTTATTAAGCTTACTAATAAATAAAATATTTACTATAACTAAGGGGTAGTACTAATACTTAAAGAAGAGTAAATATATATTAACTTTATTAATAATTAGTAAAATTAGCTAAAACCCTTATAAATATACTACTTAGGTAAGAAAGATTTTAAAAACTTTTATAAAATCTTTAATAAAAAGTATAAGGTAAATAAGGTATTTTACCTTAAAGTAAGTAAAAAAGCATTATACTTATACCTTAGTTTTCTTATTTAGTATAATACTAGAAAGGAATATAAAGGGAGAGTAGTAATTAATATAAAGCTTATAAATAGCATTACTATTTTAAATATATACCCTTTACTTAATTAAAATAATATTATAAAGAATATATATAAAAAATATTAAATAACTCTTTTAAATACTTTAGGCTTCTTTAACTAGCTTTTAATATAGTGTAAGCATTATAATAAAATAGTAATAATCTCTAAGAGAGGAATTAAGGTATTCTATATTATAATATAAGAATATAAGAATTCCCTAGTATATGCTTAGTATTTTATAAATAAGTAATTCTATAAGTATTAAGTCTTTATATAAGTATATATTAATAATATTATAATTTTCTTTAATACTCTTAAAGAATACTTAGCTTACCTTAAGATTATTTTCTAAATCCTTAAGAAGTACTGCCTATATATTATAGCTAAGAAGTTATTTATTAGCT
>SRPU01000088.1:0-35425 GCA_018360185.1 Claviceps lovelessii
GGGGGGGGGCTAGCCAAGAACGGAGAGGGGGAGCGGGGGGGCCACAAGCACGACGCGGGAAATGCACCAGACATCAGGCACGCAGTGGTTAGACGGCCTGGTTAGGTCAGTGGCCAGTGTTCACGGCCAGCACTTGGCGAGCACTTGGGGGGGGGGGGGGGGGGGGCCGGGCCCGGGCGTCACATCCAACAGCATCGAACACTAAGAAAGCCAGTAGCCCGTAGGCCCGGTGGCACTGGCAGACCATTCTCGTGCCAGGCCCGATTCCCGAACAGCCAACATGAACGTTGGACATCTGGCAGTTGGGCGGCGTTTCACAGCTCGTCGCATTGGCCAGCGGGACCCAGCGGGACCCAGCGGGACCCTCCAGAGTCCAGCGCAGCCCAGCGAACTTCAACGACATCAATGGAAGCCAACTTGGCCTAGCGAATGCCCCGGCCAGCGAACGCCCAGCCTAGCGAACGCCCAGCCTGGCGAACATCCGGCGCGCAGGACTGGACCGCCAGTGGTCAACCACAGACCAGACGGGTCAGCACGACGGGTCGACGACGGGTCGACGACGAGTCGAGTCGAGTCGAGTCGACGACAGCCTCGCGTGAAAGGGGTTTGGTTTGCGCATGTCTCAAGAGTCTCAAGAGTCAACGGGTAAGCCCGGCACTCGGGCTGCCCCACGGAGGATACCGCCTGCGGCCAGTAAAGTGCAAAGTCCACCACGTTTGTGAAGATGCCTGGTGTCTGGCACCAACATGGCATCGGGGGCATCGGCCCCTCTGCCCCTGCCCGCCCTTGAAGTTTGGTGTTCAATGTGCACGCTGCACAGTGACAAGTAAGACAAGGCAGACAAGACACCCAAAAGTGCTGTTACATGCACAAGCAAGTGGGCCCAGTGCCGCCGCCCCACCCGGGCCCCCCACCCCTGAGCAGCTGGTCGTGCTGGTGCGGCGGCTGCCTGGCCAAAAGAGTTGGGCGCTTAAAAGGGGATCAGAACAGCTGCATGTGGGGATTCGGAAAAGTGACTGCCACCACTGCCACCACTGCCACCTGCAACATGAAAGGCGATTGACCACCGATGGCCGTTGGTCTGCATCGTGACGACAACTTGCAGTGACATCATGGAGACGGCCGCAGCCTATTACCAGGAGGTAGTTGGGTAAGTACCTACCGACGAACCCAAGTTCCTGGACCTGATCAAGTACTCCCACTTGCTTCGCGTGAACAGACTCAGACCAGACCAGACAGACCAGACAGACCAGACCTCCAGGTCCTCCCTCTCACGTCCAACAAAAATCCAACATGAATGCACGCATGCACGCATGCACGAACGCCAGCATGTCAATCCATCAAATTCTGCTGCCAGCCGCACCCAACATTCCAAAAACCCTCCTGTCCTCCCCCCACGTCCACGCCACCTCGTCCACGCCACCTCGTCCACGCCACCTCGTCCACGCCACCTCGTCCACGTCCACGCCACCTCGTCCGGGAGGGGCAAGCCATCC
Organism: Claviceps lovelessii; assembly: GCA_018360185.1. Taxonomy (NCBI): domain Eukaryota; kingdom Fungi; phylum Ascomycota; class Sordariomycetes; order Hypocreales; family Clavicipitaceae; genus Claviceps; species Claviceps lovelessii. Next base: position 1,497 of record SRPU01000088.1, read on the forward strand.
TTGTCTCCCCATCAGACGAGCTTTTCTCGTTCAATGTTAGCAATGTTAGCAAACCACTTTCCTGGCCATGTCTGTGTTTCACACTTGACGGACTGTGTCGACAGGGCCGTATCACCACCAGGGCCATGTCCGAGGAGAAAAATACGAAACGCCAAACATCCCAACTGAGACTCTGTAGAGGGAAGAAGAAAAAAAAGCAGGTCGTGTCCCCCATGATTGATTGATAAGCAGCCTCTCTAGACTCTACAGACGCATACATGTCTCCTATGCATTGATACTACTCAAGTACCTAGGTAGGTCGGTAGGTCAGTAGATGTCTACACATGTACTTAAAATACGTATGCGTGCTGCAACATCTCCATGCACAACCCATCCTCTCGCACCATCAGCCTCAATCAAATACGTCGGTAAGATTGCCACAGAGAACCAGATGGATGCGTCGAAAAGCTGTCCAATGTCAGTCCGCCGTATCACCATGTCCCGTGTCATATTCTATTTATACATGTATCACGGCCAATCGTTGTCAACCAGAAGCCGAAATCTGCGTTATAGACGGCCTCCCGCTTCTCAGAATATGGAGCCTGGATTTGCTGCATACATGGATACTTTCTATTTTATATCAGTTCTGCTACGCGCCCCCACCCTTCCCTTGGCCAGATTGCGTATCCGCTTTTTGCCACCTTTCCCTGATACTCCCCTTCCACCCATGTCCATAGGCGACTCCTCCTAACGGGTAGCAATCTCAACCTCCTGACCCTCAAACTTGGGCAGCTCGGAAGCCACCTTTTCCCAGTTCTTGGAGCCAGCTACGAGAGCCTTGATAGCATCCAGGATCTTGGACTCCTCGGCGCGGACTTGGGTTGTCGAATCACGGTCTCTCAAGGTGACAGTGCCATCCTGCAGGGTCTGGAAATCGACTGTGATGCCCAGAGGCGTGCCGAGCTCGTCATTTCGACTGTACCTCTTGCCGATGCTGGCCGATGAGTCGTCAATTCGGTTAGAGATGCCCATGCCACGAAGCTGCTGCGAGAGCTTCTTAATATGAGGCCTGAACTGGGCGTTGGACGAGAGAGGAACGATGAGAACCTTGGTTGGGGCCACAGTAGGAGGGAAGGACAGGACCTATTGTGTTTTTTTTTTTTTTTTTTTTTTTTTTTTTTTTTTTTTTTTTTTTTTTTTTTTTTTTTTTTCAGTTTGTATTAGCAGTTGCATACTTTTTTTTCTTCCTTTTTCCCCAGCCAAAGATTGCCATCATCATGTATTGGATATTGCTTCATAAGGGAAGGGAAAAAAAAAAAAAAAAAAAAAAAAACTTACACCACGGGCTTCGTCCCCGCCGTCGCTGCCGCGGGTCCAAAAGTTGTGCTCAATCAAGGAGTACAGGATACGGCCAATGCCAAAGGAGGGTTCAATGACATTGGGAGTGAATTCCCTCGTGTTCTCGACGCGCTTGCGGAACTCAATCTTGACAGTGTCAATGCCAATCTCAACCTTGCCATCGCCAACGCCAGCGACGTCCAAGCTGATCTTGCCCGAGTCGCTCAACTGTTTGGCCAGCTTCTCTCGCTCCTCCTGGGAGGTAGACAACAGTGCAGTCTCTACCGTCTTAGCGTCCTTTTTGAAGAGGGGACCGAATTTCTTCTTCTCAATATCCACTTGCCATTCCTCAATGACGAGGGGTTCTTCCAGCCGCTCACGGACAACCAGAGGAGCACCAGTCTTCTTGGCGTGAACCGACAAGTCGTATGCACTGCGATCAGCACAGCCAACACACTCAACCCAGCCAGAGCTGGTGAGCAGCTCGGCATCCCAGCAGTCACATGCATAGTGAGCCATTTCGTTCGCCATGTGCTGGCGGAACCGCATCTTTGATAGATCAACGCCAATCTTCTCCAAGAAGAGGTGAATTCTGGCAAGAAAGTAACCAAGAGTCTCGTTATCAACAAGACCTTCTTTGACGGCCTGACCAATGGCAACTTTCCGGGTAGTAGTCTTGCCAGAGAGCTGGGTGTCGCGATCCAACAGGACTAGTTCCACATGTGCCACATCCTGGAAGCGGTCGTGCTTCTTGCCGCCCTGAGGGTCGACAAAGTGCTCAATCTCGGCCATGAGAAACTCTCGGACTCGGAGAAGACCAGCGCGGGGGGAGATTTCATTTCTGTAGGATTTGCCGATGGAGGCAGAGGCGAATGGCATGTTGCCCTGGTTGTACTCGAGAAGCTTGGCGAAGTTGAGAAATTGACCCTGAGCGGTCTCAGGACGCAGATAACCGGGAAGATTGCTACTGGGGCCAATCGCAGTCTGAAACATGAGGTTGAAAGCGACAGGGTCCGAAGGCAGAACACCAGTGGCCGGATTCTTGAGATCGTACTTCTTGATCAACTCGCCGAGTTGGGGACCGTCGTAGTTGTCGATTCTGGCGAGAACCTCTTCGTACTCCTTGACCACCGCATCATCCAGCTTCACGACCTCCGACTTGGCCTTCTTCTTCTTCTTCTTGGGGTCATCCTTTTCCTCTACTTTTTGGCCGCGGGCCTCCTTATCACCGTTCAGTCGTGCTTCGAGGATAGCTTCGACGAAGTGATCTGCTCGCAGGATTTCGCCGTTCTTGGGGTCCTTGCACATCCAGTCGGCAAACTTGTCGACGTGGCCACTCGTCTTGAGAACGTCATGGGGAGTCAAGACAGTGCAGTCCACCTCCAGCATGTCCTCCTCGAGAACGAAATGCTTGCGCCACAAGTCGACAATATTGGCCTGCAGAGAGCAACCAGGAGGCCCGTAATCGTAGAGACCGCCGACACCACCGTAGATTTCGAAAGAGGGCGTGTAGAACATGCGCCGCCTCAGCATGGCATCGAGGACGGGCTTGTCGAGGGGCTGACCCTTGAGGGTCGTTGCCGTCGTAGTCATTGCGGCGGGCTGCTGGTGCTTTTGCGACTTTTGGACCTGGTAGGCGTTTAGAGCACGAGAAACGGACAGGCTACGCCGGCAGATCGATGAGGTGGGACGGGAAAGGCGGCAAGCGACCAAGTGCGATGTAGAGGACAACGCAGACACGGTCCAAGGTCGAATTGGCTTCATCCACTGCGACTTGATCGCGGAGAAGTTTTCCGTGGCGTTAGTCACGACAAACTTGGCCGCACTTTGTTGATCCCTCCGTCCGAAGCAAAATGGTGGAGTCTGGTTGGAAGTATCTGGAAACGAGCTGCGGCACGCGAGACTCTCCCATGAACCTCCAATGAACAGCAGAGCGTGGAGATCCACTTGTCGGTGTCTGGTTTCTGGGCCCAATGCATGGAGACGGGAGCGGAGCGGGAGGAGCTGGCGTCTGGGCTTTGACTGATGATGGCTGTGAAGAGCCCTGAGACCCGATATATATCCATTTGTATTGATCTGTCTGTGGTTACTTCCACTCCATTTCCCGCGATTTTCATCCCTTTCGCGGTGATTCCAAGATGAAGATCCAACAATGATCGACGCTTCTTGTGACAGTGTGCTTTTATGTGTCTTTCCAGCCTTAAATACTGCCTCAACGTTCTGCAGCTTTCGCCTGCACCAATATGGTCTTGTCCAACAATCGTAACCATTTCCCAGGAACGACAGATTCATAATTTGATAGAACCAGGCACTGATCATCCGTGAATGGCAATTGCTCTCCAGCCAATCAGAGGCGAGATCATGCTCTCTGCAAGCGCGATTCACGCGGATCTTATCGAAGGACGACCCCACCTAAGATATGCCTTAGGCTGTGATCCACGAGAGTCGGCAAAGTTTACAGAGGACTGGGGCCGGTACAAAATATATGTGGATTACTATGGGGCAACTACTTTGTATCTTTGCTATTTACCGCTCTGCAAAGTTGTCAGGGAAAAAAATTCCCTAATAACTTTATAGAGAAAAAGGTAAAAAATCTTAGGATTCCCTTCTATACTAGCCTTTTACAGGCATTTTAGCGAGGATTCTAGACCCTAGCTAGCGTGGTACCTAGAGCTCTCTGCAAAGGGTGGATCTATGCATTTGGATAGAAAAGCTATATCTTTCTAAGCAAAATAGCTGACAGAAATGGCTAGCGCGTCTGATTTATGCAACCTAGGAGGGCCTGTAAACTTTGCCAGCTCTCGTGGATCACAGCCTTAGCGTGAGAAGAGATCGATGTTCCCTTTTTCTTTTTTTTTTGGCCGCGAATCGATTGCTGGCTAGAACCTCAGACGACAAGACATCACATTGCGAGCAGCGCAACCCACCCCCCGCATCTCGATCCAGCGTTTCACGAACCCCTTTTCTCCTCTACCAGGAACAAGAAAACGAAACAACAGTCCCGAAAAACATATAACCTCAAATTTTCCCCACGCAGCGTCCGCGCAAGCGAAGGCAAAAAAACGAGAGAAAAGAGCAATGCGCCCGCTCACAGAACCAGAGACAAAGGTGCTCTTCACCAAACTCGCCAACTACACTGGCAACTCCCTCAAGAACCTCATTGCCCCTCTGGAAGATGGCGATCGATTCTGCTTCCGCTTGAACAAGGACAGGGTGTACTATGTTCGACTGTCCATGGCCAACCTCGCCACGTCGATAGCCCGTGACAAGCTTCTTTCTTTGGGAACCTGTATCGGTATGTCTCTGCATGAACGCGATCCAAGAGGAAGAAATCCCCTCCCTGTGCGGAAAAAAAAAATAAGAGGCAAAACAGCCTCTGTATCTCGTCACTCTTATCTCTGTCCTGCTTTCTCTTGCCATTTTACGCACTGGGCTGCATTCCCTCTTTTTCCTTGGCAAGAGGGCGGGAGGGAAAACGAGAGAGACGATGAGAGGAATCAGGAGCATCACTCGTGACAAGAAAAAAGCAAAACATGACTGACGTTGCTGTTTCTCTCTGCATCTTCTTTTCAACAGGCAAATTCACAAAGACTGGCAAGTTCCGCCTACACATCACCGCCCTCGAGATCCTTTCCGAGCACGCCCGATGGAAGATCTGGGTGCGTCCCAACGGTGAGATGCCGTTTCTATACGGCGGCAATGTCGTCAAGGCACACGTTGGGCGCTGGTCGGATGACTGTCCCGAGCACCAGGGCGTGGTGGTGTACAACATGAATGATACGCCGCTGGGGTTTGGCATCACAGCGAGGAGCACGGCCGAGGCTCGGCGGTTGGATCCGACTGGCATTACGTGCTTCCGACAGGCCGATTGCGGAGAGTACTTGCGTGATGAGGATAATTTGTTTGCGACATCGTGAAAAATGAGGTGTTGCAGCTATGAGTTGTGATTGGCACGTGCGGAACAAAAAAAGAAGGCGGGAAAGTGGATGCAGTAGAGTTTGGGTATGCATCGCGGCGTTCCTTTTATCTGTTTTTGTTTTTGTCTTTGGGTTTCTTTTTTTTTCAACTGCGAGAACTGGGATTAGATGCTATGCTCTCGTTATTTTCTGTTCCTGCACCACGACATTACAAGGACGCTTCAGAGGCGAGATCAAGCATGACCAAGCACGAAAGATTGGTGGAAAACTGTGATTGTGGACAGTGTCCGAAGACATGTAGAACGATATTTGAAGGACAATGTTCTCTCTTTGATATATTTGATGATACGGCCTATCTACCCTTTATTTGAAACATATCTTCGACCACAACAAGAAACCACTGTATAAATTTGAAAAGATAATGCCTCTTGTCTATCCAAAAAGAATGAAACCATTTACGCTGTAGTTTGAGGAGTGATTGTCGAGTGCCGCGCAAAGGCAATCAACCGCGTGTCGCTTAAAAAAGAGAGAAGAGGAAAAGGGCAAAAAAAAAAGGGAGAATAAAAGTCCCTCACAAAAGATCGCTAATTGGTGTGACAGGTCGACTGTGGCTTCTGAAAAAGCCAATATGTGAACGCTGAGCAACGTACTCGCTGTCAGCGTAGCCAAGGATGCCTTGAATATCAGTACTCTGGTGCCCCATGATTCTGCTTATTTCCGCAGAGGCATAGTTGACCAGGGCACGTCCAACCTCGAGAGGTTCACCGTCCCACATCTGACCATTGGCGGCGGGCGTGGATCGTCGATTCACGACTGCCAGACGAACCACCTCATGTTGGGCAAAATTACCCGCAACGTCAACGATACCGACGGGTAGCAGCCCGGCCTTGTCCAACAAGGCTCGGTGGCAGCCTTCGTCAATGAATAAGGTACCATGGGGTGCGGGGGTGTGCAGCAGCCAGAAATAGCGATCTGGGATTGGATCACTGGACGGCAAAAATCGTGTGTGCAGCGGAGGAGAAAGTTCATCTTCCACATTGTGGGAGGCATCCTTGAGATTCAGTGACGTCGTGGTACGTGACAGGGGAGGCTCGCTGCCACTATGCACGCTGTGATCATCAGAGTCAGATGCGCATGACGAGCTGCCATTGGCATGCTTCGAGGCATGCAGATAACGAACGATGCTAAGGATATTCCCCGGATTGGAAGAGCGGGTAATAATCGTGGTCACACCCGCCAACGTGCCTAATTTGGCAGCGATGATCTTGGTGCTCATACCGCCTGTTCCCAATGAAGAACCGGCACTTGACACTGTTTGGGCAACTCGATTAGTTTCGCAATATTTCAAGATGTCAAACGCGCGCCAAAAAAAAAAAAAAAAACAGCCCGCAAAAATCGGGAATGAAATGACTCAAGCTTACCATCTGCATCAAGAACGGAGAAATCGCTCACAATTTCAATAGGCTTTGCATCAGGATTCGTTCGGGGATTCTTGTCATACAGACAATCAACATCTGTCATGAGGAACAAGAGGTCGGCGTGAATCATGGCCGCCGTAATGGCAGACAGCGTATCATTATCACCGAATTTGATTTCAGAAACAGCAAGAGTGTCGTTCTCGTTAACGATCGGTATGACACCCATGTCGAGAAGTTGATTGACGGTATTTTGAGCATTCAGGTACCGTGTACGCTGTTTCAATCGAGTAATCAAAGTCAGTTTTACTGTGGCAAAGTTTTGCGTAAGTAGTTTCCGTACAATGCTCCTCGATGAGTCATCGTCTGAACAGTAACTTGGAGCCCCTTTTTTTCTCCCCATCTGACACGTACATCTGCGATATCGTTTCTGGTCAACAGAATTTGAGCAATTGGCTGTGATAAATGGCCGAACAGGCTGTCCCAGAGACTCATTAGACGGCATTGTCCAATTGCGGCCAGAGCCTAGAACGGGATATCATGTAAGCGGATATAACAAGATGAGGGCATCTGGATTCATCGGCTAATATCAACAAGCGAACATACCTGGAGCTGTGCGAGGTGTTTGGGACGCTTGTCAACCTCCATTCTCCGGAGACCGACACCAATGGCTCCCGAGGAGACTATGACAACTCTGTGGCCATTCTTTCTCAGCTTGAAAGCCGTGTCGACAATCAAGGTAAGAATGGGCAAGAGAGGTTCGTGAGTGTTTTCGTCCACGATTGAACTCGTCCCTGCAAGGATACTCGCGGTTAGATGACACTAAAATGGCACACAATGCATCTGACAGTTTGCCCTGAAGAAGCAAGCTGTCGTTGGAGGGGTACAATGGGTTGAGTTTTGAGTCAAACAGAACAAACAAGGCGAACCTACCCAGCTTGATAACAATAGTCTGCTGACTCCGTGAGCCCTTCATCTCGGCGTCTTTTGATTGTACAGGGTCAGCAAATGAAACAAGTGTAAAGCCAGATGGATCCCACGAAGGGCTTTGGATGATTTAAAGACGAGTGGAAGTAGACAGCTTTTGAGACGGAAACAAATATGAGGGAGTTGGGCGTTCAACTCGAACGCCCCCCCCCCCCCCCCCCCCCCCCCTCTTCCTCAAAGAGGTGCCCGGAGAGACTTTCGGTTCGCAAGTGCAAGAGAGTACATAGCACATCGACTGCTCTCTCTCACATGCTGCTAAACTCACTTTCAGACGCCGTAAATGCCTCGTCCGTCATCGTAGAGGCTTGCCCTGGGCGCGGCGTTGCATCACTCATCATGGGACATGGAGGACTTGGACGTGTTTGGGAAGTCCTGAATTATCCCATTGGATTTGACGTGAGATTCTGAGCCAGGTGCAGATCCACAAAAGCGGGCTACGACGGCCGTTATAGGCTTAGCGAGTCAGAGCTTGTTGGAGCAGCATCTGCCGGTTCTGACGCTGCAAGACCACCAGACTGCTTTCGTACTGCAAGGCACGCCCGCTGTAAGGGGGGTACTTGGGTACGCCCAGCGCAGTACTTGGGTACGTACTGGGTGGTAGCGGGGCAGCTAAGTCGAGGCTAGGTACCCTTCTGGCAACGCTTGCTGTGCCCACAGTGCCTCGACTGCTGTCGGACGTACAGCGGCACTACATGGACAATGACGTCCTCTGGAGGGGCCACCTGCCGACTCGGGGACGGACCCTACATTCCGAGTGGATCACTCACCGCCCAGCCCTCCACTAGGGGCGGCGCGATCGAGAACAAAGCACATCCAGTTCCACCAGCGCGCACAACTTTCAGGCCAGCACAAGGTGGCAGAATTCTCAACATTTTAAAGCTTGCAGCAGCAGCAGGGCAGTTTCTAACTTTTCATCTCTGCGGCCCTTGGTTGGTCAGTTGAGCAGCCAGAGGCTGAACACAATGTCCGTGCTGGCGTGGTTATGACAAGATGCATGCATGTCGAGAGGGTAGATCCAAGCCCATAATCGCAAGTAGATGCATAATTACATAAAAAGGATCAACTGCATGTGTACATACACACTGCTATGTGCATACTGGATGTAGTGTATGTCTGCATATCCGTCGTCACTTTGCAGACAGCAGCCATCTGCCACCGCACATCCACACCACCGGCATTTCTTGTTTGTCTCTCGCTGACGTTTTCGCCGGCCGCCTCTGGCTCCCTTTTGCGCCTAGAGCGGAAAAAAACCCGCAAAAATTCTGACCAATTCTGACCCAAACCACCCAAGTACCTCCCTACCTAGTACCTACTTCCTACCAGGTACGACTCATCATCCGTCCCGCCGCCAGTCTGTTCCGTTTCCATTTTACTTTTTGCCAATCCACAATTCCGTCCAGGAACCATCCAGTTAGCGACGACCCCGTCCTCACCCATACGCCGGCCATGGTCGGTTTGGAGACCTACCGAACCTCTGAATTCTGAATTTCGCCGGCCGCAGAGCACAAGAACGACGTTCAGTCGAGAAAGAAGAAGGAAAATAGGAAAAGAGAAACCTAGACCGAGAAAACCATTGTCACCCCAGACTACAAACGAAGGGGTTAAAACGATAGTTGAAGAGCAAAAAGAAGAAAGAAAGAAAAAAAGGGAAACAAAAAAAGGGAAAGGGGCTAAGCGAGTTGTTGCCAAACTCGGTGGCTGCACAAAAGGAGACGTGTGCGATGGCGTCTTCGAACGCCACGTCGTCTTCACCCAAAGCTGACATGGCAAGCGACAGAAATGCGAATAAAAACGCGGACGCAAACACAGACGCGAATGCAAAGCAATTCAATCGGCCAAAAGAGCTTGTCAATGACCCTGCACGCACGGGTTTCGACCCAGAAACAAAATGGTGGATGAATTACTTCAGCATCCTGTCCGGACAGATGACCAAGGAGGGCCAGTTTCACTATCGAGAATGGCGCTACAAAGTTCACGAGGAGCGGGATTGTAAGCGCTGCGAGGAGCACCGGGATTGGCTATTTACCCACTCGCCCGTAGTTCGCTTCCTGTCCGACAAGATCAAGGACCTCAACGGCAAGCTTGATGCATCCAACGTCATCTGTCGTCGTTGCCCCTCGACGCTCGAGGCAGATATGAGTGTGAACCGTCAATCCGGTGGCTTTGATCCCAAGCACGGCATCCTGATTTGTGCCAACGAGATGCGAGACCGCAAGCACTTGGAGGACACGCTGGCGCACGAAATGGTCCATGCGTGGGATCATCTGCGATGGAAGATGGACTGGACAGGTGACAAGAACTTGAAGCACGCTGCGTGTACAGAGGTAAGCAACTCTCTCTGGAAAGTTTTACCTAGGAAGCAAAAAAAAAAAAAAAAAAAAAAAAAAAAAAAAAAAAAAAAAAGTACGACGCCCCGATTTTCTATGTAGAAAAGAAGGGGAAAAAAAAAGGAAAAGGAAATGCAAAAGAAACGCTTCCGGAACTCAAATACAACTAACTATTTACGCACACCATACTAACGTGTATATTCGTCCCAGATTCGTGCCTCCATGCTAAGCGGCGAGTGTCGATGGACCCGAGAAGCATTCACACGAAAACAATGGTCAATAACGCAGCAGTTTCAAAACTGCGTCCGGAGAAGGGCCATTCAGTCCGTCATGGCCCGACCACGCTGCAAGGACGACGTCCACGCCGCCAAAGTCGTCAACGAGGTCTGGGACTCGTGCTTTGCCGACACAAGGCCCTTTGACGAGGTATATCGGTGATGGAGGACACCACAATCACGTTTCGTCTTGTATACTAGTGCATAATTACAAATCTCCACCAAACGGCATTGTGGCAGCGGGATGGGACTGTACTCCCTCGTTGGCAAATGTCTTTCAATTAATGATACCCTGAATTGATGAATATCTCATTCATAACGTGTGCTACTGCTATGAAAAATATCAGGCTCCCTCGGCATTTGCCATGTCAGAATCCATGAAAAGACATGAGGGAAAAAACAACAATATAAAACTACAGCATCTGACAGAAAAGAAAAGTACAAAACAAGACCAACAAAGTCCAAACTACCCAAACTCCATCCTATGCGCAAAGCCCATTAAAAAAAAGATGCAATAAAATAAATAAGAATGATGCAGAGACCCAGCAAGTCCTTCAACAACACGCTAACTCCATTCTGTCCTCTTAATATCCAGGACATTTAAATTCCGACATATAGTCAAGCTGTTCTTTTTTTTCTCGCAACAACTTGGCCTTTTAATGCTCATTATGGCCTCTTTCGCGATTACTAGCCCGCTCTCCTTTGACACAATGCTTCAATATCCAAGGATGGACTTGCACCTGGTCAAGAGAGATTCTCTTCTCGGGGTCGAGAACAAGAAGCTGTTTGGGGGGGAAGCAATTTTGATTAGCATACGATTGCAAAACGCACAGGAGAATTGACCTCTTTTATTGCCAGGGGGGAAAATACCTTCTTGATGAGATCGCTTGCCTCGTGGCTCACGTACGACGGGACAGTCATGTCTGCCCTCGCTATCCTCCGCTGCGTCATGACAGGCGTGTCCTCAAACGGGGCCTCGCCGACCAGAAACTCGTAGGTCAAGACGCCCAAGCTCCACAAGTCAACTTTTTCATTGTAGTAATTCTCGGAGGACCCGGGCTTGATCATCTCGGGCGGCAGATAATCCAGGGTGCCACACATGGTCTTTCGCCGGTTGTTGGGAGCATGCACGCTCCACCCGAAATCGGAAATCTTGAGCTCGCCGTGGATGCCGACGAGGATGTTTTCGGGCTTGATGTCCCTGTGGATAACGTGCTTGCGGTGCAGATAACGCAGGGCAGACGCCATCTGGGCAATGTACTGGGCAGCCTTCCATTCCGGGAAGCGGTTCTCCCGGCGCAGGTGCTTGTACAGTTCCCCCTTGCCGGCGAACTCGAGAATCAAAAACACGCGCTTATTGTCGTGGAAGTGGCCAAACATCTGCAGGACATTGGGATGACGGAGGTTGCTCTGAATCTCAATCTCGCGGCGGACCTGGCGCTCGACGCCTCCGCTTTGCAGCTCGTTCTTGTGCAGCACCTTGAGCGCGCAGATGAAGCCGCTCGTGCGCTCCCGAGCAAGGTACACGCGCCCGAATTTGCCCTTGCCCAGAGGACGGCCGATTTCGAACATTCCCAGGTGGAACTGCTTCGGGACTGAGGGCTGCTGGTGAAGTGTCAGTGCGCTCTTGCTCTCGGCAGCGTCGTCGGCGTCGCTAGACGAGGATCCTCGCGCGGATGTCGAGGACAGCGCTGGCTTGCGTGTCGGGGACGTCGGATGGTTGGGTTTCCGCTGAGCGGCCTGCGAAGGTAGCGTCACGGCGGCAACGGCATTGTGGCTTTGAGACTGTAAGGCGACTTTGAATAGTTGCGTCCGGGAGCTTCCCTGAGGAAGTTGTCCTGATGCTGAGGACGATAGAAGGGTCTGCCAAGGGGAAATTGTTAGTTACTTTGACCTTTTCCCTCCCCCCTTCTTCTTCCTCTGCTTCTCACGATATGTCGAGGCGGCCCATGGACTTTGGACAAAACAGTCGCTTACCTTGCTTTTTGTGTACACCTTGTTGTTGGTACCGCTTTCGCCGCCATCACTCTCGTCCGCGACAACCAGTCGCTCGAAGCGTGTTTCAAGAGTGCGCGTAGCCATTTGGACACGACGCAGATACAGACGGAGGGGAATGGGATGATGATGTGAGAATGCAGGAGACTCGTACGAGCTTGCGAGCAGATGGATGTCGTATCGCTACTGCAACCGCGGACAGGCTGGTTTATGTAAATGTTGGCTGGGAACTGGGACGTTCATGTTCATTAAAGGGTGGGTGAGACAGCCAAACAAATCGGCCATGAAGGGTTGTCACGGCAACCACCTCGCAACCACGCCAAGGCCAAGTGCCCACAACCGCCTCACAACCGCCTTACAACCGCTTCCGCGGACCGCAATCGTCCATCTGCTCTGCCAACCTAACCGTCTCCGCAACCTCCATCTGAGACTCTGTGGTGCTTGTGTGGAGAGTCGGGACATGCACACGGAAAATAACAGCACAACTCGATTCAACCAATAGTCGGATGACTGCTGGCTACCGACAAGGAAAATCTATTCATTGTTTGATGCGAAACATTGTCCATCTATACTCGAGCTCCGTTCCTGATCGAGAACAAGATCACATAAATCACCGCCAATTACAAATGGATAGCCAAGGGTCACACTCGCATCACGTATTGTCACTGCAGCTCCCATGGTTCTCAACACCACCAGGTCGCAGTGATGCTCCATCCTCAGTCCACATATCCGTGACCATCTAGTCTCTGGCCATACTAGCCATCTTCTCTCTTCCAAATGCCTGCGATAAGTTCCTCTTCGCGCGCAATGGACCTTCTCATAGCCCTGCTAACGTGGGGATCAGCTAAATTATTATGTCCACTCTCTCCTCGTCTACGTTGGCCTCTCTCGACCAACCTCATGAAGGTTTTACATGGCTGACATGAAAATGTCCATCTCTGCCAATGTCGGCTGTACGCAATAAAGTTCCTCGTCCTCGTGGAGTCGTCAAGCGACGCTCAGAACATTTATGAGCATGAGCTCGTATAAACTACAACAATCACATCAAAGGGCTAATGCATGAGTTGCACGATGATTCATCACATAGATGGTGGTGGGGAAAAAAAAAAAAAGTAGATTGAATGGTCTGTATCTGAAACAAAAGGAAAAAAAAGAAAGAAAAAAAAACCACGGCGGCAATTCATGTGGCGTGAGGAAGATACCCAGACACCAAATTTGTCCCAAATAAGAACATCCCCCCATATCCAACTTCTCCCAAGAAAAGATATTCCCCCATGAAACAAAAGAAAAGAAAAAGGAGAGGTAAGCGAAATGCCTTCCAAAGATCAAGACAGGGTAACCACAGTCCCCTTGGCCATGACTGACTTGTCTAGCAGACAGGCTAGAGAAGAGCATCGCGCATCAACCAGCTGTGCAGCTCTCGAAACAAGGCTCGGGCCTGGATCTTTGCCTCCCGGTAGGCCTGCACAGTTTCATGCGTGCCATTGGCACTTTCCTCCGCGTCAGCCAGAATCTCCAACCCTAGACAGATCTTCATCGCCAATTCTCGCCAGGCTGGAGCATGAGGAGAATTCATGTGTCTGTGTCTGGACATGCCAGCATAGGCATTCAGCCAGAGCACTTCCCGCTCCCACTCGTCCCGCCACCGGGACAGGTATTTGGCGCCTCGAAGGCTGATTCCATACACATACAAGATGTGTTGTTCGACGATAAGGCTCTTCTCGGTCAAGACGACATCAGCCACCAGGTCGCCCCAGACGGGGAGATTGTTGATCAACTCGTCGTCGCCTTCCTCGTCGAATCTTTCGGGATGTGATTCACGCGTCAGCAACAGGTGATGCCAGAGCACTCGAACGCCTTGGTATGCGTTGAAAACTTCTCTGGTGGCTGGGTCGAGGTTCTCATCCCCAAAGATGTCTGCGCCGATCTTTGTGGCTGGCTTATTCAAGATATGTCGCGATAATCGGCGCAAGAACTGGAGTTTTTCGGTTTGGAAGAATTTTGTCTGATCCCTTTTCCATTCGGGGCGTTGTTTGGAGTAGCACTGTCGGATTGACTTGAGAGGACAGTACACATAGGGCAAGACGTAGGCTACCTTATCGGCTGCTTTGTTTTTGTCCTCCACGACGTCGAAGTTCAAGTCGCAAAGGGTGCCGCATCGCTGGCACTGCAGCAGAGAGGATTCGGGGAGGCGATGACGAAGATCCACGGTCGATGTCTGGTATCGACCGGGTGTGTCAACTTCCTCGGGGTCTTGGTCAGGGAACTGACTCCACTCCTTGGGCAAGATCTTGAGGTTGCGCTCCTCCAGCGCGCAAAGGTAGTGGCCGATGCCGTTTGCCCTGATTGCTTGCTTGGTTCTTCTGCTAATTGGTTGAAGGTCGGGCTCCCAGCGTGGAATCGGAGTCGGAGAGTGGACAGGTGACTCGACAGATGACTCGACAGGTGACTCGACAGGTGACTCGACAGGGGAGGCCAGTTCATTGGTAGGGACCTGGGGGCTGGAAGCACAGGGAAGATGTCCGTCCGGTGCTTCATGAAGGGCGCCCAAGTCAGCCTCGCGGTAGGTCACTTCAGGGTAAACCAAGTGCTCCTGAAGGACAGGCGTCGCGTAAACGAAGCCGTCGGCGACATGGTACTGATAAAAGGTAGTCATGGTGACTAGGTGGTTTATCAGAGGTGGTGTTGGTGGTTGGTTGTGACTGGTGTGGCCGGTTTGATCTTGATTGTTGTGGTGGTTGTGGTCACGATGGTCACGATGGTTGTTATGTTATTATGGTCAAAATGGTTGTTATATGGCCACGGTGGTCACGATGGTTATTATGTTGTTATGGTCACAATGGTTGTGGTGGTTATAGTTGTTCTGTTCACAATGGTTGTGGTAGTTGTTATATCGTCACGATGGTTATGGTGGTTGTTATGAGGATGATGTTCAAGACGGTTGCGGTTGTTATGACCGATGTGACTGTGTGATCTTTGTGATCGTTGTGTAGTTGTGATTGTTATGAACGATGTGAACGATGTGTGGTTGTGTGTGGTTGTTATGATCGATGTGACCGATGTGTGCTTGTTATGATCGATGTGGCCGATGTGTGTTTGTGTGGTTGTTATGACCGATGTGACCGATGTGACCTCGTGATGGTCAAGATGATTGTGGTGGTTGCAGTTGCAACGACCGAAGTGATCGATGTGATCGTTGTGGTTGTGGGGGTGGTTGTTGATGGTATGCAACAGTGGTACAAGCAAATGATGTTACAGAAATAGTAACAAGACAATACCACCAGTGACAAAATCAAAGACTTTGACTGGCAATATGAGTGGTGAGAGTGGTATCAGAGATGAAGACAGAGATGACGAGATGAGAAGAAAAGGTGGAAAAAGAAGAAGAAGGGGTCCAGGGGTCTTCGACTGCTCTTTATACACAAATCCCAATCGTCCAGTCCAGTATTTCTTCCATGTGATGATGCCATCGTGGTATGCTATACGAAGTCAAGGTTTTACATCACGAAAACTCTGTCGACTACCTATAGACAAAACTCTCGATACGAGTGTCATGCTTGTGCCTGGCGGACATGTGATGGGTACTTTCCAGCCACGATCTGGCTGGCCCTGCTCCATACATCATGGGCCATGGAGTCATGACATCGTGAGCAAGTTTTTTTTTTTTTTTTTTTTTTTAGTTTCTTCTGGACCTTAGTCCCGAAGTAAGTCTGTATATACTATCTGGCTGGAGAGAAGAATTTTGTGTGAAACTCTGTTACATGACATTCTGCGGAGAAACACGGCTTGCTTTGGATAGCACAGGAGGAGGGGGTGGGAGAAGAAATTGGCAAAGCATGGAACGAGACAAATGAGAGTGGTGTACGGTGGTGTATCCGAGTTTTCTCTTAACACACTCCCTCGCATTCGGATTTTCTGGGGAGAAAGCTTGTTTGGAGATGCTGGCTTTGGGACGGTCCATGTGCTCTCTCCCTCCTCATTTCTCTCTGTCTGTGTCTTATTTTTTCCCCTTCTCATCCTTTTACCCTCCTACTTAAAAACTAATAAAGCTAGATGTAAGTACCCAGATTATGCAGATTTGTCTTAGATGCCTTCTTAGCAATGCTGACGGGAGGACTCCGTCCGAGAAGATGAGACGAGTATTTCCACTGTGTATAGCGGTGTATCTGAAGTTTTTTCTCTTTCCTCCCCCCCGGACCCCGACTCCCTCGCAATCGGGCTTTCTGGGGAGAAAAGTTTATTTCGACATCGTGGCTCTAGGGCGGCTCGTATACTCTCTCTTCCTCTCTCTCTCTCTCTTCTTCTTCTTCCTCTTTTTTCTTCCTCTTGTTTCTTCCCCCCTCTCCTCCTGAGTCCCAATACCTTTTCTACTAGTACATCAATAAAGCTAGATACACGTAACCAGTCTTATAGATTTGTCTTGGCTAGCTTTTTAGTCATGATGACCGGAGGAATCCATCCGAGAAGACGACATGAATGTTGCCCATGATTATTATTCTTTTTTTTTTTTTTTTAACTTTTTCTCCGCCCATCACGCCGAACTCTCCTCAGCATCACTCCTTCCTTTTCGTCCACTGAACAGCAATGCCACCAACGCACCACATTCCCTACGAGGGCATTTCTTACTGCCCAGTCGACGATAGAAGTCCTTGGAGCAAACATGAGGCTTTTAGTCTACTCCAAAAAGCCAAATTCTGGGGTTAACTTAACGCATGGCACCCCCCCCCCCCAAAAAAAAGGGGGGGGGGGCGTGGGCCACGTCACGCCACACAAGCCTAATTTGGACCCTGAATGACGGGGAGACACTTTAGTGCCAGGAACACAGCATTCCCCTGACTATTCTGGATCCATCTTCACTCGTTTAATATTTTTTTTTTCTCTTCTTTTTGTGTCAAGCAGATCCCCTACATCATGCTTAATTGACTAGACACGTCGTCTCATTCTTTCCAATTTTCAACCCTGCCCGGGCGAACGGCGCTTGTTTTTTCCCTATTCGGTTTTTTTTTTTTTTTTGAGCGTTCACTTTTCGGAAAAATTGATACTCCAAGCACAGGATGAGCAGAGGGTATTGTAGGCAGGTGTTGATCGATGCATGTCGTTTGGTTGCTGGGTCTGGGGAATGTTTCTCGTCTCCTTTGGGTCGCCAATCAGCATTCAGTTCTGGGCTATATCGGGTAAGGGTGCACGTGCGACTCGGCCTGAGTGGTGTACATGAATGAGGATGCATCTAGATCAAGTACCTACCAAGGTACCTCTAGCAGGCACTAGATCACGTAATAAAGTTTAGGTAGAGAGGGAAAAAAAAGCTGGGCGAAAAGAATCGAGCAGACACGATTCGGTGCGTCAGAGTGCAAAAAAGGCATCAGGAAACCCGATGTACCAGGGACTCGAACCCTGAACCTTAGTCTTAGTTCCAACTTAGGAGGACTACGCGCTACCATTGCGCCAGCACACCAATTCATACGTCATTGCGTCGCTTATTGTTAGCTGAGTAGTCTAATACAAGTCAGGTCCTTTACTCAACTCAAATCCGAGCCTTTCCCCCTCAGCGTCCAGCTTGCCGACGTTCGTCTTACTGGTCCGTGTAGCTCTCTGCAGCCATGTCTCTCTCAGGAGCAACATCTGACACAATCTTGGACCAAAAGACACCTCTTCAAACCCCCCCCAGCCGCGGCCGATCACCTTGGAAGACATCAAATGATCTTGGCATCAATACACGTATTCGTACGCACCAACCTTGGACACGACAAATTCTGCAGGCGCGATACGCCAGCGCGTAAAGACATCTAAGGCCCTAGCAGCCAAAGCGAAGCAAAAATAGAAGAAGAAAAAGTAGGACGAGGAGGAGGAGGAGGAGGAGAAGAGGCCAAAATGAAAATGAACCACGTCACCGACGTCAACGAGCCCTTCCCATCCCCCTTGGCCCTCGCCGCAGCCACCAAAACCCACTCCCAAGGCGCCTTCACCATCTCGACGCGCAAACTGCCCATCTCCAAGGCCGCGGCCATCGACGCCCTCACCGAGAAATTGGGCATCCCCGTCCCCGAAATGATCTTTGGCGACAACCTCGTGTCCATCACGCACCGGCCCTCGGGGTGGACCATCGCCTTCACCACCCCCGACGCCCTCGACGCCGTCGACAAGACAGACAAGCACATGCTCAAGGTGGCCTACGCGCGCGACTGGGAAAGCACGCGCGAGACGCAGACCCAGAAAATCAAGGACGCCGTCAAGCCCTACGACTGGAGCTACTCGACCACCTACGCCGGCACAGTCACCACGACCACGACCACGCCAGAGCAGCTCACCCTGACGCCCTCCCCCGAAGCCAAGATGCCCATGGAGTTGCTCAAGCGGCGCGACCCGATCCTGTTTTACGACGAAGTGGTCCTGTACGAGAGTGAGTTGGATGATAACGGCATTTCCATTTACAGCGTCAAGGTGCGGGTCCACGAGGAGAGAATGCTGCTCCTGTGTAGGCTGTTTATGAGGCTGGACAATGTCCTTGTGCGGATCCGCGACACGAGAGTCTTTGTGGATTTTCCGTCGCAGCACGTCATACGGGAGTATACGGCCAAGGAGGCGAGTTTCCAGGATGTGAAGAGGGTGAGTATTTCTGAGTCTTGCTCTTCTTCTTCTTCTTCTTCTTCTTCTTCTTCTTCTTCTTCTTCTTCTTCTTCTTCTTCTTCTTCTTTTTCGTCTTTTGAAGTATAGATTCTTTCTTTTTATATATTTTTATGTCTTTTTTAACTCTTCTTCTTCTTCTCTTCTCTTCTCTTCTCTTCTTTTTTCCCTCGTTTATATTCCTCGCATACATATAAACCCCCGCTCACATCCATCCCAGAAACTATACCTATCCGGCCTCTCACCCGACGAAATCACCATTGGCATGCGCGACCCCAATCAACTCGACCCCCTGCTGGGGATAGTCGAGCAGCGTACCGAAGAGGTGCGTCTGGCAGACGCAGCGGCGGCAGCGTGACCGGGAATCACATTTCATTGGGGGGCATGATATCGATATTCACGACGACAAGAGGGCAAGAGGGCAAGGAGGCGTACAGGGCGTTTCAGGCGCGGGAGGAGCAAACTCCTTTTTCTCTTTCTCTTTCCATTTTTGTTTCTGTTATTTTCCCTTTTACATAGACAAGGCTCTGAGGTTTTCCACATCCCAGGGTATTGGCGTCCTTCATGGCGCGATACACAAAAACAACTCGCTCTTTCTTGCTCAAACAAAAAAACCAAAACGAAACTGGAAATAAGAAATGCCATAGAGCCGTCCCGTCGGGAGACATACGGACCGATTCCCACGCAGAAAAGAGACATGCCCCCTTCCCGGTACATCACCGGAAACCACTTTCCAACAAGATAGACATGCCTCTTCCCGGTACATAGCCAGAAACCGGAGACCGCTCTCCAAGCAGAATACACGCATCTCCCTCATACGCCAGAAACCGCTCCTTGTATTCCCACAACCCCTGACCAACCCCCCCGAATCGCCATCCCGGGGCGGGGACCTTCCTCGCGGTCTTGCCGCCAAAAGGAGAATTCAGACAAAGTTACACATAAGAGTAAACAGTAAAAAAAGAAAAAAAAAAAGTCCTTCGCCCGACGCGCCTTTTGCTTGAATTCACAATCCGGGCAATGCATGCATAAAACAAACCCCGCCAAGACAAGGCAAAAAAAAAAAAAAAAAAAAAAAAAAAAAAAAAAAAAGACACGGACAGTGGAAAAAAAAAAAATCGTACACATTTTTTCTGTCCTCCCGTGCAATATCTAGCGCGCGTCCTGCGGAGACGACGCCTCGGCCACCTCCTCATACGATAGCTCCCACTGGTCCACCTCGATGAATTTCTGCGTCGCCCTCAGCAGTTCCTCCGTGTTTTGGACATCGGGAACCACGGCGCTCTCGTCAAAGGTATCGTCGGGGAGAGGCTGGAAGTGGCTGTTCTCGCGCCGCTCTGCATCACTATCGTCGTCGTCGTCGTCGTCGTCGTCGTCGTCGTCATCGTTCTCCTTATTTTCGCTGGTTCGGTACGTCTTGCTAGTGGTCCTGCCGGAGCGGCGAACAGTGGTGCCGGCGCCGGCGCCGGCGCGTTCTGGCACGCGTTTTTGTTTGAGGACCGTGTTGGGGGGCCGGGAGGATCCGGGGGCGGGGGGGACTTTGCGTGGGCGGCCTCGTGGTCGGGAGTGGAACTGCGGGGGGGTTCGTGACCATGGGTCATGGTCCTGTTCGCCGTCAGAGGAGGAGGAGGAGGAAGACGAAGACTCTCCGTCGGGAGAATTGGCACGGCCGTCGCTGTCAATATCAAAGCCATCGGCGCGGGTCCGTTTATAGGTCCGCTTGGGCAGGAGACTGGTCAAATCGGCCGTGGTAATCTTTGGAGACCGCTGGTTCTGGTTCTGGCCCTGGCGCTGCCGCTGCTGCTTGGTCGCGCTTCGACCTCTGGTATTGGCCGTGTGTGTTGCCAGATTGGGCGAGTGCGTCAGGGACGGCGGTGTGGAAATATCGGAAAAGTTGTCGCCGTTGTTGCGGAGGGGAGTCGTGACGGACGGTCGCCGTCGTCTCTTGGCCAACGTGTGAATGTCTGGCCAGATGGCGTTGTCGTCGGCTTCGGAGTCGCTGCTGGCCGGCGGCGCGGTAATCTCATCCATGTCTATTACAGGCGTGACCGGCCTGGCGAGGCGTGCGTTGGGGCCCGTTGGTGGTGATGGCACATCGGATAGCTCAGAGTCGCTGTCAATGACCAAACCACCATTTGCTTCCACGCGGCTGACCTTGGCGCGCCGGACGGCACGTTCGGACTGGGCAGTGGCAGCATCGTCGTCGCTTTTTCGTTTTCGCGTGGACCGCCTGCGAGGCCCGGGGGAGGGGGACGGACAAGGTGAGGGTGAGGGTGAGGGTGAGGGTGAGGGAGAGGGAGAGGGAGAGGGAGAGGGAGAGGGCTGTTTTTCTTCGAGTTGCTTCTGGTTCTGCGTCTGGCTCTCGCTCCTGCGTGACTGACGTCTGCTTTTCGACGGCGTCGACTCTGCCCCGACCGCCAACTCTTCGCCTTCGCTCTCCAGCTCCCCCAGTTCCGAGCCGCCAGCCAGGCTGGCCGCCCTACTGCTCGTGACGCTTCCCGCCACGCTACCAGTCCGCGATTGTGCGCGCCTCGACGCCCCCAAGATACTGGGCTCCCGGGCACGGCGCCTAAAAACACCGATATTGAACGAGGAGCTCACGCCGGGGGTGTAAGAGTTGCCCCCCCTGCTGCTGGGCCGGATGGGAGGATCGTGCCGCCCAATCATGCTGGACTGCCGTGACCGCTGCCTCGTCCTCAGGTGGCTCAGCGTCGCCGTCGAGCTTGCCCCCGAGGGAGGCGCCTCGGGAACATGGCCGTCGGCAAAGCTGTCGCCGAGGTCTCCAAACACGCTATCGTCTGCCAGGTCGAGTCCCGACAAGTCTCGTCCGGTGGCCAGGGGCGGTGTTGCCGCAATGACGCGTCGCCGGTCGGTTTCGGTTTCCACAGAGCTTCTTCTTCTTCCTCTTCCCTCCACGTTGTCCTCCGGGCCGCTCGTGACGGTTGGGTCCTCGTTGGCCAGACGATCGAGAGCCGCATCGCGGCGTTCACGAGCGGCACGCAACGCATCTTGCTCTGCGAGACTGTTCCGAGCGACAGCCGAGCGCGTGGCTCTTGTACGGCCTCTAGTCCGGCCTCTTTGATCATCGTGGTGCTCGTGGTGCTCGTCGTCGGTCGTCGTGGCCGCGGGGCCCGCCGACGTCTTTGCTTTCTTCCCGGGCGGCGCACGTCGCGCTCTTTTCGGTCTCGGCATGATGAAGGATGTCTCCCACGGTGAGTCCAAAGGAAACAGATGATCGAATGCGTAGACCTCCTCTGTCGATGCGGGGAAATTCTGAATTTCCTTCTCTCTTCTTTCCCTTTTCTTTTTTTTTTTTTTTCCTTGCGAAAAGAGAGAATGTTATGAGATGCGGTGATGTAGTTTTCGTTTGTCAAGTGGGTTCTGT
Organism: Claviceps lovelessii; assembly: GCA_018360185.1. NCBI lineage: Eukaryota > Fungi > Ascomycota > Sordariomycetes > Hypocreales > Clavicipitaceae > Claviceps > Claviceps lovelessii. Next base: position 23,736 of record SRPU01000088.1, read on the forward strand.
GCGTGGGACATGTCGTGACGTGGAACGGCCAACACTTGGTTGTGTGACGCGAGACGACGCGACGCGGCGCGGGTTGTAACTCGTAAGTGGGGCCGGCCAAAAATGGACATGGGCCTTTTGAACGACCAAGATGATCAATACATGTAATCGTGCAACTAACGCAACATCTAAAGTATACAATGCGAAACAACTTGAGCTTGCTTTGTCCCACCACGGCATGCCTGTTCTATCTTACAAGTTACAATCTCCCCTTCCTTCCCCCACAGCTCGTGCCTGGTCATGCACACGCACACAGTTCTCCTCCCCGTCTCGTTATCGTGGTATCAACACTGAAAATGGTATAAAATTGAAACGGGATCGGGACCCCGAGTGTGGTAGATATTCGGTGCCCTTTATCCTTCCCCCCTCAGATAAGCGCCTGGCCCATAAACATGCTATCCTTCACCTCCGCCACCACGTCCTTTCGGTCATGGTTGCCCACGAGCACGATGCCTCTGCCGCGGCGTCCCATGCGCCCCGCGCGACCCAGGCGATGAATAAAGTCAATGGTCGTATGGGGGACGTCGTACAAGACGACGTGTCGGACCGCGACGGTATCGATGCCCCGGGATGCCAAGTCCGTGACGACCAGTGTCTTCACGTTGGGCAGAGAGGGCCTGCGACCGCCGCCGTTGGCGGGAGACGGGGCCGCGATGCGCAGTGGTTCGGCCGACGTGAACGTGCCGAGCACCTCTCCGTGTCTCTTGTCGGGCGTGTCCCTGTGCAGGGCCTCGGCGTCGATGCCCTTGGAGCGCAGATACGCCGCCACCTGCTCCGTCTTTTCCCGCTCGTTGACAAAGACCAGCACCCGGCGGACATCAATCTCGTCCTTGACGGGGCCCTCGTGGGCGGAGGCCTCCCTGCCGATGGTGTAGATGGCGTCCGCGCACGCGAGGTCCTTGTTGTTGCGGTAGGGGTCCTTGGAGACGTCGATGACGCCGAGCTGGACGCGCCGCGGGATGGCGTGCAGGTTGGGCGTCGTGATGCGCACCATCTTGGGGTAGTTTGTGGCGAGAAAGTTGTTGAGCTTGTGGGGGATCGTGGCCGAGCAGCACACAAACTTCCTGAGGGACGGCATGGCCCGCTCGATGATGGTGGTGGTGACGGGGGCGAAGCTCCGGTCCAGCAGCGAATCCGCCTCATCCACAATCAGGTGGGAGACGCGGGACAGGATGTTGGGGTCCGAGTCGACCATGGATGCGAGCAGGTGCGGCGTGGCCACGATGACGTCCACGCCCTTGGCGCCGTACATGTTGCGCTGGATCTGCTGGGGCTTGAGGTCCGACGAGATCATTTCCGTCTTGAACTTGGCCACGTGGGACAGGGACTTGGACACTTTGAGGACCTGCTGCGCCAGCTCGGCCGTGGGCACCAGGACGACCGTCTTTGGCCTCGCGAGCGTGGGATGTGGCTCGTCAAACGGCTTGCCCTTGAAATTCCCAGCCTGCTGTCGGGCTTTTTCGGCCTCCATCCTCTCCTTGTACGCCTTGATGTCTGGGTCTCGGGCCTCGGCCGTCTTGAGCGCATCAATCGCAGGCAGCAGGTACGCCAGCGTCTTGCCGGAGCCCGTCTCGGCTGCCAGCAGGAACGTCTCGAGACCTTCGCTCGGCTGTTTTGCAGCGCCGGGACCGGGCTGCCCCAGCAGTGCCGGGATGGCCAGCCTCTGCACGGGCGTCGGCCGAATGTCCACCATGTTTTTGAAGAGCTCGTCCAAGACGGCTGATTTGACCACGGGCAGCAGGTCAAACTGATCAAAGGTTTCGTATTGAGCCATCTTCTCCTTCAATGTTGTTCGCCTGCCGTACGATACCGTAGCTAGAGCGCGCTGCATCTTGAGTGCCTTGCGGTCGTCTGGCGGTGTCCGCCTGTCGTCGCGCCGCCGGGACGAGGAATCCCGTTCCTCTCGTCCCTCTCGTCCCTCTCGTCCCTCCCTGCCCCCTCTTGCGGGCGGCCACGACGACGATGGCGACGACGACCTGGCTGTCCGTCTCGGATCGACGTTGGCCACTCGTCGGTTCATGCCAGCAAAGGGTCCGTCGATGGAGTCTCTCCGTGATCTGCGCCTGTCGTCGGAGGCAGGAGATCGGTAGACCTTGTCAGCGAGCACCATGCGGGACGGACGTGATCTGGCCTGTCGCGTGAAGAATCTCGAGGCAGCACCAGCACCAGCACCAGCACCAGCACCACCAGACTGAACGAGCGCCCGAGGCACCATGCGTCTTCCAAGCGTCGAAATGCATATTGAGCACACGGATCCGGCGGCCATGGTGTGTGCGTGTGCGTGTTTTGTCGGCGGCAATGGCACTGACTGCCTTGGAGGGGAACACGTCTCGGCCACAACCAAATCGATCAGACAATATTCCATGTTGAATTTTCCATCCCGCCTTTCAGCCTAGGGACAAGAGCGGGCCAATAGGACGGGCGGGCGGGGCCCGCCGCCACTAATAAAGTGGTCTGGCGCTTGACGGGAAAAAGACGAGATGCGGGACTCGTTGTCGAAAAGTCAAAGTCGGAAAAGAAACTGTACATCCATCTGTGTTTACATCTACGATCAGAGCATTTTCACTCGATTCCCTCATCGCAACCCCCTCGCCACCTCCCCAATCGTCGCCGGCCGCCTCCGCACATCATCATAGCCCCCCGAACAGAAATACGCCCACCCAACCCCCTCACTCTTCACATCCCCCGCATACTTTTCCAAAAGCGCCTCATCCGCCACGGCCCCGTCAAACGCCCTCCCCGCGAAGCCATTCACAATCACCGCCCCCCTCGCCCGCCTCTGTTCCCCTCCCGGGATATTCGCCTTGATGGTCTCCCGGCTCCGATACTGCGGGCCTAGAGCACAGTTCAAGCAGCTCTCAAACGCGACCACGACGTCGCATATATCGTAGTAGGCCTCCGGGGCGGCGGTGCCGAAATTGCACACCACCGTCGCCGAAGACCCGAATAGTTGGCGTGCAAAGAAGGCTGCCTCTGTCATGTACGACGCGTTGGGCGCCGCTTCGTCCAGGAAGATGCCGTGGATGGATATGTTGGCGGCGGCGTAGGTGGACCAGCTTTTCCAGATGCTCATGTTGGTCTTGAGTTCCTGCATGGGCGCCGCGGAATAGTTGGTCCGGACGTAGCCGATGGTTTTCACGTTGCGCAGGGCATTCAGCTGCGAGACGCCCGTGATGTAGTTTCCGTCCGCGTCGCCCGGCTGGCCTGTTTGTCCGGGCCCGTTGTAGGGATTGATGATTGTCAGGAACGGGAGGGACGGGGAGGACGACGCGGCTGCCATGACGGGCTGCCAGTTCGCCGCACCGTCGTTGAACTTGGACGACGGATACAGGTAGAGGGGAAGCAGGACGCCGGTTGCCGAGGCGGATGCTGTCCAGGCGGCGACAACGACGAGTGACGACATGAAGAAACGCATGGTGTGGTGTAGGCCGAGTGTCGAATTGATGCGGGACGGGTTTGTCTTTCCAGGTAGCTGCCAACCATCGGCGAGAGATTGGCATTTTATATCTGATGAGACCATTGTCAGCTAGAGCGGAGAGATCGACATCTTCTGGTGAGACCATATTACTCAGACACGTCCGATCACTCCAACAGGATCTCTCACTGTCGAACACAATCCAGGAGCCCCACCAATCAATGACGCGTTTCTTCTGATGTAAGAATGCGTTCCAATGTTAAAAAAGAAAAAAAAAGAAGAAAAGAAAAAGAAAAGAAAGAAAAGAAAAAGAAAAGAAAGAAAAGAAAAAGAAAAGAAAGAAAAGAAAAGAAGACAAAAAAAGTCACCAAAGGCTATTAGGCTTCCAAGCAACAACGTCAAATTCATGTAAAAATGCATCAATGTGCATGGAAGAAGCCCGAGGCGATGCGGACTCGGCTTGATTCATTTCATCGCATCACGAATAATACAAGCCTCGCACCGACTTTTGCATCACGCCACTGAATAGACCTTCCACTTCGTTGGCCTTTTTGGGAATTGACAATGTAAAATCAATATTTTATACACCAAAGCCAGGGACCAAAGTTCTTTTCCAGTCCGTCGACAAGACCCTGCCACGAGATGCTGTCGGTAGCTTGATCGGACACGGTGGAGCACTTCTACGTTCCCTTCATCTAGGACACCCTATTCTTTCTCCATACCATTTTCATACCTTGGCCTTGTTCATTGTCAGAATCCCGTCGTCATCTGTGCCGCTGCCGCTGCCACTGCCCGAGACTGTTTGAGCGTCGCTCCTCACTGTGTACTTGGATGAAGAGTGTGCGTCTTCCGGGCTCTTGGGTTCCTCGGCGATGCAGCTCAAGGACACCGCAGACCTAGGGCGGCCAAAACTACCCCGCGACGTTCTGTTCTCCCTCATTCTTGATGAAGGGCTGAGGGAAAAGTCGTATTCTTCTGAAGACTCCATGCTTGTCCTTCCTGACGTCACAGCAGCGGAGTATTGTCCATCATCCAGAACAGCTTGCCCTTCTTCTGTACTCGACTGAATCTTTCTCAAAGTGTCCAGAACTGATTCTCTATCGGAAGGAAATTTTTCAAGAGTGGGATCATCAACATCCACGTCACCGGCAGCGCTTCCCGCGCCATCCGATGGCAGAGATGCGGACGATTTTACAGTTTTCGAAGCATCATTCCGATCAACCTCATCATTGACAAACTCGTAATTGCCGAATGATTCATGCGCGAAAAGCGGGGTATTGATTTGTTCTTGTACTGTCTCGCCCGTAGGTACGTCATCCCGGGGCAGTAGCACTAGGGGTGACGGCTTGAGGCTGGGCTACTAAAGCGATCAGTGTGAAACGTCAGGACAGACCCTCTGCCGGCAAATTACAAAAGAGCGACTCACACCGTCCAATTTTGCAGCCGTATCGGCGACTTCGGCGGCGACTGCTGCTACCTGCTTGATGGGAGTGTCTGATCTCCCTTCTCCTTCTGTTACGCGATCCCGAGACTTGTAGGGTGGTAGTAACAAGGGTTCGAATGTCGGAGAAGCCGTGTTTTCGTCTGCAGCGACTCGATTGTTGTCCTGCTCTGTGGCCTCGACAAGAGGCGTGGGAGCTCTATCCCCCGTGTTCCTTGTCACGGGAACTCGGAGGACATTACAGCGCTGTCCGTGCGAATCGATAGCTAGAACAAGACGGGTCAATCAGTGTGTTCCCATGTACAGAGCAAGTCAAAATGCAAGGCGCATACCAATCGTAGCATGCTCGTCAAGAAACCAGTCATCTTGGCCACTGGCTCTGAAGTGATACTGGTACTCCTTTCCCGGCTCGACGGGGACCTGAATAGTAAAGTGATGCTCTCCGGACTCATCAGTCAGGCTGTGCATCTCTTGAGACTCCCACGCCGGTTCTGTGAAGGTACCAGCCACAAAAACCGGAGGAGCAAGGCCTCTCTTTCGATAGTTGACAGTGACGGTGGTGTTGCTGGCTGACATGGCGGCGAGGAGGACGTAGAGGTCTCGACAAAATTATGGACAATGAATACAACAAGGTTACTTGCCGCTTATATTGTCGGCCGTTGATTGTGGCAGTCCCGGCAGAAGAGGCCAAAAGCTAAAGTGTATTTGACGTGAAGCTCGAGGAATATTGAGCTTTTGGAGAGACGGGGTTCAGCGCTTCCAGCTTGTCAGGCGTTGCGAGGACTCGGGGAACGGCAAGCGGCACCACGACGTTGAAGAATATGCAAGCCATCGAAGCCAGCCGACGGGAAGACGAAGGAATCAAGGCTGGGGAAGGCGGGGAGACGTCAGCTTATATGGGTATTACGGGCGGAATGGGCGAACCTGCCTGCTTCTCGAACTGGAAGTCAAGTTGGGTTCCGGCTGCTTGCCCGCGTCGCTCGCAAAGCAACGCCCGGTGCCCGGTGTTGGGCAGGCATGGCATGTCTCCGGACCAAGTGGCAGCAACCTGGACTGGAACGTCATGCCACACGCCCGCAACACGCCGGCGACACGTGCGTGGCTTCATATTTCGACTTGGGCTGACCTGCCGGCCAATGCTTTGACGAGAGGTCGAGTGGCGTGGCACCACACAAGAAGCGCAAGAAGCGCGAGTACCACAAGTGCCACAAGTACCAGGATCAAAAGGGATCGCGCTTGTCCAAGACTCCATGACGAACCTATGACCAAGATTTCTACCGGCACGCCGCAAGACGTAGCTCCCCACATTTTTCCTGTCTTGGCAACGCTGCATCCATGTCAAAAAACTGCCCAGCGGGGCGGCATCATTGGCATCATTGGGTGGAAGCTTGTCGCGTCCTGGTTGGCCGCTGGACTTGTTGGTCAACTCAAACAGAGTCCGTAAACTGCTTGTCCTGGTCGACACTGCAACACTGCATAAGTCGGGAATAGCCTCGCAAATCTACATCGCATCACCGCACTGCGTCAGCCTGCGGCGGTCCCTCTGCACATTTGTTCTCAGCCCCCTACGCATCTGCAATGTCCATTCCACCGCAACTCATTCGCGTCAAGCGCAAGCGGGTGGAGGAAGTCCCTGTGACCTTTCTCCGTACGTTCCCGACCAGCAGAAAAAGCTTGATCCTTGCCTTCCCTTCCCTTCCCTTCCCTTCCCTTCATGCTCGCTAACATTCTTGGTGCTTCGTAGAATTTGATCAGGATTCAAAAAGGCATCTCAGCGGACGCAACTGGGCTTACCAAAGACGAGAAACCACAGTTCCTCGGATTGCGCCCGATAGCAAGTCTACCCAGCCCGTCATTCATGTCTCACAACCAGACCAAGCACGTAGTCCCAGCAAAGCCCAGAATGAGGGACAAGCGTCTCGGTCGTCGGAGCAACAACGCGTCAGAGCTACCCCAGAACTTCCGACAGAGCCTCGAAGGTTTCACGTGTCCCGAGCTATGCTCCCCAAACGCGCGAATCAAACCCAAGATTCAGGTGCCCTTTTGAAGAGGACCAGATACAGCCCGGCTGTATTTATCGAATCGACGCGAAAGAAGGTGGCGCCAAGACCGAGACGAAACGTTGCTGCCGACCACCAGGCGCCCGAGCAAGTCGGGACTCGGGCGACCACTCCGGATGTGACTACAGAAGAAACCATGGCAGAGCGGCGACAGCTCAAAAGACCAGGAGTAGCCTGCAAAGCCCCTCTGGCAGAAACTGGGCAAAAGTCTCAGCCTGTAAACCGAACACCTCTACCTGATTCCTTTACAAGCCGCCATGACGAGGACATGGACAAGATCGCCCGTGACATGAACCAATGGGTTCTCAATGAGCTCGGTGCCAACTTGCAGAGTATGGAGCAAGACAAACGGCCACTACGTTTCAAGCCAAAGAATCCCGCGAAACGTTATCACGAGCGGCATCCAGAGTTGGCTGTCCCAACACCAGCAAAACCGCAAGTGGATGTTGCAGGGGATGAACTCAGTGATGCCGAGGATGCCGAGGATGATTATGATGATGACGACGACGACGACGACGACGAATGGGTTATTGAGGAATATGTTCGCATACCCGCGCACTCGGTCGCAATGGATGTGCTGCCTACGGATGTCGGTATCTTGGTTCTGGACGAGGAGGAAGAAAACATGTTGTTCTTTGGCTCGGCTGTCGACGAGGATGACGAGTTGGGAGAAGATGACGAGGACGAAAACGGTACGTCAACTCGTCCACTAATTATATAGAGAGACTGTCCACCTGGACCGAGCTCGACTGGTGAAGGATGAAAAGCGAGCGAGCGGGGGGGAGCAAAAAGAAGACGTAGCGCACCCTGCTTTTTTGGAATGCATACTGACTTCTTACTAGCCGAGAACCACTACACCGCCGATTACCCAGAAGACGAAGTAGATTCTGACGACGAATACGGGCGTCAAGCCTACATGTACCGCCATGGAAACAACTCGGATGAAGAAGAATTCGACGAGACCCTCTACGAAGAAGAAGACGAGATGGTTCTGGAAGGCGATGCAGACGAGGACGATGACGCCAGGATGGCCCGCATCAAGGAGTTTATGAGACGCCATTCGGCCTTTCGATGAAGGCGACGCCAGTACCGTTGCTACAACGGACCGACCGACCCGGAGTGAAAGTCCCTTTGACCATTGTCGCACCCCTCGCTCCAGTGTCACCCCCGGGAAATGGAAAACAGTACTAGAAACGCTTAGTGGAGCAGGAACCCATTGACATATCTGTATATACATATATCTATCTACATATACATGGTTTCTGGAACTCCAGCCCTCGTCTCCGCCATCTGATGAATGCATCCAGCACGCACGGCATCTGCACCACACCACCGGTCCTCCTTTTGACTCACCCACCAGAAATCGCACACTGCGATGCGATAAAACAGAAACCATGCCTCATACACCCCCTTTGCCAGCCAGATGGATGAACATGAATTGTCCGCCTGGAAACAAGACCGGATGACCGTGCAAGTTCTTTGGCTCACCACACGGCTCCGCGTTTTGGTCTGCTCGTCTGATGACTGGGGCAACCGCTGACCACGCCAGCCGATGCGCCTGTTTTGCACATTCCGCTCTCGCTTACTCTGATGGCCGTACCATGTCCATGCGGCTAGATCATCAGACGCCCAGCCAAGTCGCCTTCGGTGAACAACCAGATCGGTTTCATGGTCCAGTGACCATGGGCGGACTAGCTAAGCCGTGCGGAATGAGCTTTTTCATGTGCTTTGGACAGTTGGCGCGGGGGCGAGTAAAGGTTATTATTTGATTCTAGTGCATGTGGCGGGGATGATTAATAAGAGGGGAAGAAGAGGGGAAGAAGAGAGGAAGAAGAGGGTAAGAAGAGGGGAAGGAGAGGGTAAGAAGAGGGTAAGGAGAGGGTAAGAAGAGGGTAAGAAAAGGGGAAGAAAAGGGGAAGAAAAAGGGAAGAAAAAGGGAAGAAAAAAGTAAGAAAAGGGTTAGAAAAGAGTAAGAAGAGGGTAAGAAAAGGGTAAGAAAAGGGTTAAAAAAAGGTAAGAAAAGGGTTAGAAAAGAGTAAGAAGAGAGTAAGAAGAGGATTAGAAAAGGGTTAGAAGAGAGAGAGACAGAGAAAAGAAAGAAGGGAAAAAAAAAGAAGAAAATAAAGATAAAGATTAAGATAAGATAAAAAGGAAAAAAGAATAGATAAAAGAAAAGAAAGAAAAGAAAGAAAAACCATTTCTATTTGTTCTTTAAAAAATAGTGGAGCGGGAGAGGTGAAAAAAAAGAAGTTTCATCTTCAACAGTCAATTGTAAAGAGGCTGCTAGAGACATCAATTCCCTTGATAATTGTGTGAACATGTCTATCTATGGTTTGTATTATACAAGATTTCGTGAACCGAGATATTAAAAAAAAAAAAAAAAAAAAAAAAAAAACACACCGTTGCCTGGCCTTGTGCGTTGCAGACCCGTCATGGATAAAATGGTAGAGACGTCATCCTCATGTCTTTTTTCATTATGAATTTTTTTCTCGTTTCTTTTTTTCTTTGTTTTTTTTTTCGTTTCCGTACCCTTTTTTGTGTGTGTTTTTCAAGTTGTTTTCCCGCCGCGTACGTGTGTGTGTGCGCCTTGACCTCTTGAGTGTGTCGTCCAAGACACATGAGCGGCGTCCAGGCCGAGAGGTCCCAGCAGATTCATACAGGAAAAGGAAGTATTGGATATGCAAGCCCAGAGAGTTCCCGTCGGGGGCGTCCGTGACGCAGGAAGCCAAAACAGGTCGTCAATGCTCTGTCAGGTCATAAAGTGGTGGGCCTATTCCCATGACGTAAACGTGAAGGGGAAAACATCGGGAAGAAAGGAAAAAAGCCCAACTTGAGTCGTGAATGCTAATTCGAAAGAAGAAAGAAAAAAGTAAGAGGGAGAAAATGAATATGGACAGTCGAAAGTAAAGTGAAAAAAAAAAATTCGCCCACGCCCTTAATTATACAAGGGTCATCTGGCTAGGTGTTTTGTACATGAAAGACGATGCCAGGTCATTATTCTTGGGAAGGGGGGGGGGGAGAAGAAAAAAAAGTGTCGTCGCGCCAGGTCACGTTTCGTAGGTATAAATGGGTATGATTCATGGTTGCTTAGAGCTTCAAGGAGTTGAAACGGCTCAAGCAATTGATTTTTTTTTTGATTCGTTGCTTAGAGCTTGAGCCGTGTCAACTCCTTTCTCTTTCTTCGCTCACGTCTGTCCTGGTACTGCCTTTGTCTCTTGATAGCTGCGCATGTTTGTTAGCATTTGTGCTTCAGATACGAAAACAAGAGCACAAAATAACACTCAATGTGTAATGACTTACCCCAATTTTGTGATTTGATCTTCAGCTCCGGGTCTACCCACGAGTAGTGAATGGCGCGTTCTGGGTAGCGCTGTGCAAGACCGAGAGGTTCCATGGGCTTGTCTTGGCTATCTCTCTCCCGGCACTTGATGCTGATGTGCTTGGGCTCCAAGTCGTCCTCGTGGTCAAAAATCAAATATCCTTCCGAGTCCCACAGGGGAATTCGCTGGTTCATGCGGTAGTACCAGGCTTGCAACCCTTGGACTGTTCTTTCGGGCGTTCTACCAAACATGGCGGCAAAATCCTGCTTGATGCGTTGCCATTTCAGCTTCTTGTCGTGCCAGGCATAGATGATAAAGTCGCCCTCTTCCGTGGTGTACTTTTGATTGATGTGTCTGTTCTCGCCATCCGGCGGGGGGCTGGGGTAGCCATCCAGGTGAGAGCCGGGGTGCATGTACATGTCATTCATGTGAAAGGGTGAGTACGCTTCTTGCGACGCATAAGTCGACATGGAAGACGATCTCGATGGCTGTGAAAGCATGGAACTTCTCCTCAGGCTAGGAAGAGGAGATGATGGTGTGTAAGGCCGGACAGGACCATATGATCTGGCTAATGCTTCGACGCCAAGGTCGAATTCCTCCAGACTAGGAAGCTTGACAGGTGGTGTACTCGAGGCATCCAGTCGGGCAATACTGGGAAGGGGCGAGCAGTCCCTCGATGCATTCCAAAACGGTCCTGAAGCGAAGAACGTGTTAATAGTGTGTTTTCTTTTTCTTTTTTACTCTTCTCTTTTTGAGTCAAGGGAGAAGAGAGGGGGAGACGGAGACAAACAACTCACCTTCGAGTTTTAATCGTGGGCTTCCGGATGCCGACTCTGGTGGAGTATGAGGATGACTCGACAGCTTAGGCAGAGTGTTGAAGGCAATCTCATCCGACATTCTCCTCGGTGTTGAACTCCCCTCATGAGTGATGGCTCTGATTCCCATTTTTCGATTGTAGGCAGGCGAGGAGTCGCCACATTGGCCATTTTGTCGGATAGTCGAATACATTTTCGCGAAAAGCAGGACTATATATAAAATCGTAGGTCCAAGTCGTATGCAAAGTCTGAAGCCCAGTATAAATGATACAATGGTAGTCGATGCTTGAGGAGCTGTGTAATAAGACGAGCAAGAAGGGCCCAAAAGCTACTTTGCAAGGCACAAAACAAGGTTTGGTTCGAAAGGAGAGAGATGAGAAAAGATTTCATGAACAAGGGGAAAAAAAAAGATGACCACAGGCGAAGCATATAAAGGAGTGGCTATGGCTACTTTGACGACTTGGGAAGTCGATGACACAAACACGAGGACGAGAGGGGGGACCCTGGTTTTGTACTCCATGAGAGGTGTCGAGACCCTGTTGTTTAATCGGAGGTGTCTGATCACTCTGGCTAGACGCACCATGTCCTTTTTTTTTTTTT